>JAFVLL020025212.1:0-35000 GCA_021397915.2 Tor tambroides | reverse complement strand
AGTAAGAGCGTCTCCAGAGAAGCTAGACGTCAGAGCCTGAGTTTGGCCTGCAGACATCACACATGAATTGGCTAAATAGCTAAATGTTTTCTATCACTCGCTTTGGCAGACAGGTACATCTGAGTGTCCCCGTGTCCCTGTTCACTCACAATCCATTCAGCTTCATCTGCCCTGGAGCTCATGCATCTTTCTGAAGAAAGTCTGCAGAGAAGTTCATTTATCTGAGCTTGCCAAGGTAGAGCATCACTAGTAGTCTATTGCTCAAAGTTGGGGATTTGAACACACCATTAACCCTGAGTTTTAAACTTTGGTTTGTCCCACACTGTGCATTACCTTGAGTTTGAAAGCTTGAAAGAAACTCATATAAATTTGATGCATTGAAAGAAAGTCCCATAAATGTACACTGCTCAAAAAAATTAAAAGAACACTTTTTAATCAGAGTATAGCATCAAGTCAATTAAAATTCTGGGATATTGATCTGGTCAGTTAAGTAGCAGAGGGGGTTGTTAATCAGTTTCAGCTGCTTTGCTGTTAATGAAATTAACAACAGGTGCACTATGGGCAACAATAAGACGACCCCCAAAACAGGAATGGTTTTAAAGCTGGAGGCCACTGACATTTTTATCCCTATACTCATCTTTTCTGACTGTTTTTCACTAGTTTTGCGTTTGGCTAGGGTCAGTATCACTACTGGTAGCATGAGGCGATACCTGACTCTATAGAGGTTGCACAGGCAGTCCAACTCCTCCAGGATGGCACATCAATAGGTTTGCTGTTTCTCCCAGAACAGTCTCAAGAGCATGGGGGAGATTCCAGGAGGCAGGCAGTTACTCTAGGAGAGCTGGACAGGGGCATAGACTTTCATTAACCCATCAGCAGGACCGATATCTGCTCCTTTGTGCAAGGAGGAACAGGATGAGCACTGCCAGAGCCTTACAAAATGACCTCCAGCAGGCCACTGGTGTGAATGTTCTGACCAAACAGCCAGAAACAGACTTCATGAGGGTGGCCTGAGGGCCTGACGCCCTCTAGTGGGCCCTGTGCTCACTGCCCGGCATCGTGGAGCTTGATTGGCATTTGCCATTGAACACCAGAATTGGTAGGTCCGCCACTGGCACCCTGTGCTTTTCACAGATGAGAGCAGGTTCACCCTGAGCACATGTGACAGAAGTGAAAGGGTCTGGAGAAGCCGTGGAGAATGTTATGCTGCCTGTAACATCGTTTAGCATGACCGGTTTGGTGGTGGGTCAGTGGTGGTCTGGGGAGGCATATCCACGGAGGGACGCACAAACCTCTACAGGCTAGACAATGGCACCCTGACTGACATTAGGTATCGGGATGAAATCCTTGGACCCATTGTCAGACCCTACGCTGGTGCAGTGGGTCCTGGGTTGCTCCTGGTGGCCTCATGTGGCAAGAGTATGCAGGCAGTTCCTGGAGGATAAAGGAATTGATACCATTGAATGGCTACCACGCTCGCCTAACCTAAATCCAATAGAACACCTCTGGGACATTATGTTTCGGTCCATCTGACGGCGCCAGATTGCACCTTAGACTGTCCAGGAGCTCAGTGATGCCCTGGGTCCAGATCTGGGAGAAAATACCCCAGACTCCGTCGTCTCATTAGGAGCATGCACCGATGTTGACAGGCATGCACACAAGCACGTGGGGTCCATACAAACTACTGAGTAACATTTTGAGTTGCTGCAATGAAATTTCAGCAAAATGGACTAGCTTGCTTCATCATTTTTTCACTTTGATTTTTGGGGTGTCTTTTAATTCAGTTGATTGATAATTTTCATTTATCTTGGCATCCTTTCATTCCTAACACATTACCCAGTCCATATCAGTATAGATATCCAGCATGATATTTTTTCCCATTGAGATCTGATGTGTTTTCAAAGTGTTCCTTTAATTTTTCTGAGCAGTGTATATAGAGGAAGAGACCCAAATCATATCTATGAATGAGACTGCCATAAATCAACTGGTTGGTCTGTTTTGACAATGCAAAATGCAACTCCCAGTTCATTGGAAAAAATGGTAACCTAAAAATTGTAATATCTAAATTAACTGGTTTTATTCAAGTTAAAAATAATATTACTGAATCAACTTAAATGCATTATATCAACAAAACTATTTTCCATGGGTTAAATCAGGTTGAAACCAGAGG
Source organism: Tor tambroides (assembly GCA_021397915.2). Classification (NCBI taxonomy): domain Eukaryota; kingdom Metazoa; phylum Chordata; class Actinopteri; order Cypriniformes; family Cyprinidae; genus Tor; species Tor tambroides. The sequence continues at coordinate 32,830 of JAFVLL020025212.1, read as the reverse complement.
TTTGATGCAGATTCAGTATTCCTCAAAATGAATAAAAACAGAGTAATGCAAATTCATAATATGATGCAAACTTGCAATAATTAAGTATGTTAAATAACACAAATATCCCTTATGGATCAATACTTTAATAACGAATACAATAACCAATACTTTTGCTGCTGACCTTCGATGATCTAATTCAACCATACTAATGAACAACTATGACTTTAGATAAACATGAAATTTGTGTTTTTTTATTTTTTTATTTTATTGCTGAAGAGAGTTGAACTTTCTTCTCCTGCGTCTTATTCTTCATGCAATCCAGAACGAGGCTTACTCATTTCATTTTTGGTGTGAAAGTGCTTTCACTTTTGGCAAAAATAAAAAAAATAATTATTATTTTTATATTAAAAAAAAATAAGCAAGCCCAGCCGAGATGAGAAAAAGTAATGCAAAAGTAACAACACATTACTTTCCATAAAAAGTAACTAAGTAACACAATTAGTAACTTTTTAGGGAGTAACATAATATTGTAATGCATTACTTTTAAAAGTAACTTTCCCCAACACTGGTGGATTGAAATTCTGAAGAAATAGTTTTAATATAATCAGTTTCCACCATTTGCCCTGGTTAACCTTGTAAGAAGAATTAAAAAATGTTTCCGCTAGCAGTTTGGATATGAACCAATTACCGAACAAACAGATCCAGGGCTTAAAAAACTCTCCCTCGAACCCACAATGAAGTAAACGCACATCCCTACAAGATAAGCTCAGCTGAGCGAGCCCACACTTAGTTCAGTGCAAACAGGCTTTCTCAGCTGAACACATATGCATGCGTGCTCCTGAAACACACTCAAACAAACAATCGCTGCGGCCGAGGAGCCCATTAGCATTCAGAGCTGTTTGTCCATTCACCCGTTCCCATACAGCGTAAACACCAGCTGTGATTAGAGCTCAGGTGAAGAGAGAGCCGGAGAGATTCAGAGCTATAGGAAGGAAGGAAGTCAGAACATGGACATAAAGAAACGGACCCCCGGAGGAAGATGCGGGACAGAAGCCAAACGCAGAGCGGAAATGGACATTTCATGGGCATAAAAGGGACTCTATAACACCTTGAAAGGGGCCAGATCAAATGGTTTTCCGTCGGCCCGCAGGCTCTAATATCTGTGTCGAAATGAATGCTCTGTTGCGATTTGCTCTCTGTGCTCAGAAAGCGCTATTTTCTGTCCCGAACGAGGCCGTAGCATCAATAATGCAGCATCCGAATGGCCAGCGACCAGAAACTTGTTAGAGTAAAACTTTGACACCTCTTCAGCGAGAAGAGTCTCCCTCCAGAGGAACCCCAGGGCTAATTATACCGGCAAGAGACTACAATCTGTTGTGTAGGAGAATATTCACTGGCCCTGTTGTGCGATCGACATGAGGAATGCATCTTTCTACCCATTGGTCAAGGTTTAGCTGGTTAGCACGGCCCTGTTAGCTTTGCAACTACACCATCTGACTGCAAACAGCATCTTTCCTTTTGAATGTAGCTGTGTATGGGAAATGCATTACTTTGCAACGTTTTATGTTAGTGCATTAGTATATTTACCATGCAGTGTCCTATACTCCCCTTTAAATCACTGAGAACCCTAATGCAATTGGCTGAAAGAACCTTATATTGATAGTCTCTTCAGTGCCTGATTAGAAATCATACAAAATTGCTTTATGATGTATATTGTGCAATGTGTTTTAACTGAAGTTAGAGATTGTGAAATAAACATTTCTCTTGTTTTGCATGCTAGCATACTGCTAGATGATTAGCCCCTGCAGATGTTCAATTATTCCTTTTTGTAAGCAATATTTAGACCTTTTCTTGTCTTATTTAGGGCTGCAGCTAATGAGTATTTTGATAATCAGTAAATCTGTGGTTATTTCTTTGATTAATATGAATAAAAATATAATATAAATATACAAAAATATAATATAAAATTTCTAAAAAATTGTAATTTAAAAAATTCAATATTATATATATATATATATATATATATATATATATATATATTGTACATAAAAAGACAAGGAACATCCAACAACATCCACCACAAATAATATGATTATTTGCAAAATTCTTATTCTAATATGCAATTTGAAAGCAATAAAAACAAATATTATTCATGTATATATGTTAATTAAATGTATATATGTCAAGTAAATATTATGTGCAAAAAAGTTTCAAATTTAAAATGATTGTTGACCTTTTGAAAGTTGAAGTTGAAATCACTAAATTAAAAATGATAATGAAGAAAAACAAAAGCACATACTAAATATTATAACTTGAGTCAGAATTATTGTGATCCTATTCTTTTTTACTATAGTTATATTTTTTTGTTAATATTTTGACATATGCATTTTTTTATTTCCTGTTTTTGCTTCAGTTTCATTTAAAGTTTCAGTAATTTTGTGTGTTTATGTGATTTTATTGTCTATATAGTTTTATTAATTTTTATTGCCTTTACAATTAGCTGAAATAAAACTTAATTTGGTTAATATTTGCTTCAAGTTATGAATATGTGTGTTTTTTATGGTTTTTGTTTTAGTTAACAATAATAACCATTGCTTGACATGCATATGAATTCAGGCGCTCAATAAATTATGTTAAGTGTGTTAAGATAAGTATAGAAATAAGACAAAATGCAAGTTAGGCACTGACGAAGGCATGCATTTTACAACACATGTATATACGCTTTTGTTTGCCCTTAATATGACACATTCTCGTATTTAAGACAACTTGAGTTGTACACTCTTCTCGTAGTAGTTCAGTCTGATTCCTCCACAGATGTCTCCTGTGCACAGACATGATTAATCAATAATCAATTTAGTTAAGTATTTTCATTATCGATTTTTATCAAATAGTTGCTAGTATTATCTAGAATCATACTTTTTAGTGTGATCTCCAGCCAGTACAGACTGAATAAACATCAGTGACAGGTCTGATGAACTGCCACTGAGATGAGCTTTCTCCTGTCCTGTAGACCTGCTCTGTTCCAGCAGTAACAGACCATCAATCCAAAACCTTTCACTCGAGCCGCCGCTGAGAGTCCTCCTGAAAAACACACAAATAAATACACAGTCGTGCCAGAGGAAGCCGGTGCTTACTGAAGTGGAAAAGAGCTACAGTGTTTTCTTTCTGGTACTTTAGTTCCATCAGAGCTAGTTTGTGTGACGTGAGCAGAACCCAGGAGTTCAGAAGCTGCTTCTCTCGTCCGCCGATCCTTCTTTACCTATCAATCCTGTCCTCCATTCGATGTCACCTCTCTGCTCACCTTGGATTGATGCCTGTGCGTGTGTGTGTGTGTGTGTGTGTGTGTGTGTGTTTACACAGATGCTGTGTGTGGATTGATGTGTGGTGTTGACTGCGTCGCAAGGTTCATTGCAGACAAGTTAATCCGGCAGCGGCAGGGCCAGGGAGAATCACCATTAATAACGCATGGAAGGAACAAATAATATATAATTCCACAGAGCTCTGGGCTTTACTGCTGTCCTCCTCAAAGTCAACAGAGACCTGTATCGCTCGAATGATGATGTTTGGCGGTTCAGATTAAGAAAGGATGTGCCGCACAAAAATGGCGACAGAATTCAGTGGAGAATCTTTTGGTTTTTAGACTAGCAGATCAAGCTTTGGTGTACTGATGGTCAACCAATATGGATTTTTAGATGGCCAGTGTCAATATCTTAAAGAGCTGGACAACCGATATAATGCTGATCTATATGAAATCATATTATATATCTTTTTAATATTTCATTTTATTTTAAAAACATAATTTTCTTATATTCTATATGCATTTTAAATAATATTTTCAAAATTATATTATTTGAAGATAAATAAATAAATATAAAAATAACTTGATAAAAAATAAATCTGTAAAATAAAGAGACTGTATTTCTATTAGAGTTTTTGTTGTTAAACATATGAGAAAGAAGAAAGTGAACACTGTAGCCAACAGTGCACTCTGTAAGTAATGTGGTAAGTTTTACACACAGGAAAAAAATATTGCCTGATGCCGATATTTTGCCGGCTGATATATCGGTTTTGTCTATTCTGTATATCGGTCAAAAACTAGTATTTAATTGTTGGATTTGTTGTTGGGGAGTATCTAATGAAAAGTAGTGATGTTGCTAACTGTTTTTCAGTCATTTTTGGAGCTACTTTTTCCAAAAAGTAGTGCTTTAATGACAAATTCTAGAATGCTACATGCTGTTTTTTGTGTGCGTATTGCAGTTTTATAGTTGAGAAAATACAGTGCAGAAATCTTTTTATAGCAAAATATTTAATTAAATGCTGCTGTTCATCACTATGTTTTTAGCTGTTACATTCTACCCTTGTGAAAGAGAAGTCCACTTTAGCATACTTTTGAAAAGAGAGTGCTTATTACAAAAATAATATACTTTAAACTGTATGTAATGTTTTTGGATAATTCATTACCTGTTAATTGCAATTGCATGAAAAGCATAATTTAAATTGATATTGTATGCAGTTAGTTGCATTCCCAGTCAAAAATGATATATAATTTTTTTAAATTGCTCGTAAATTTCTTATGGTGTATTATCTCCAAATCTTAGAGTCAATCTTTTTATCAACTTTTTTTTTTTTTCTTCAGTTAGCACAGGTTTTGCATTTCTTTTTGGAGCTGATTGATCATATTCCTCATTGTTCTTAGCTTATGCACCTCAGTTTTTGAGTGAAAAAAGCATTATTTGTGGATAATGTTAACTCAGAAACTAAGGAGCATAAACACAGATCAGTGAGCCCTATGACAGTGTTTTTGGAGCCACTTAAACAGGACTTCAGCTTTGAGCGTGCTGTAATCATCATTGAGCTTGACTTGTCAGTGATCGATCTGTAGACAACTGCATTCATTTGTCAAACAATTATAAAATAAACTGCAGTTGTATCGTTTTCTAGCTACTTCAATTTTTAATCAAGTAAAATCTTGAAATTGTCTTTAAATTTCTCAGTATTCTGTAGTCAGTATGTTCTGGAACTTTGAAAACAGAATTCACAATAAATATCCCAAAATAAAATCTATCCGAGTGAATATCAGCATCACAACGCTGCGAACAAAGATTCTCTGAAGATTAGACGCAGAACAGAGGAGCAGCCGTGAGAGAAAAGGAGAATTACAGAGAAAATCTGCCATTGTTTAATTGTGGTGATCTAGTTTCCATAGAAAAAGTGACAACAGTCACGCATGAGTCAGCAGAGAAAACCACGTGACGTTTTTCTGGAGGAGGAAAGCAAGAAAAGCGAGGAAAGAGAGCTAGAATAAGCTGGGCATTAAAATGGATGACAGGTGAGATGAAACAAATATGTAGGAGATTATATTTTGATTGACGTTAGGCCTGTGTCTCGTCCTTTTTATCAATGCCATTGAGAACAATTAGATTTTCAAGCCTCACCTTGCATGCCACCGATCCTCTCTCTCTCTCTAATAATCATACAGCGAGAGGGAATTTGACATACAGTACATGTCTGTTCCCAGGAGAGATAATGGCATTCAGGTTTTCCTCTCTGAGAGGTTGAATTAATCTCCAAGGTGACACTGGGTATAAAAGCTGTCGATAGGTGGCCAGAGATACCCTGTATGAAGCATACTGAGTGGATACCGTAAGCCCGGCGCATTCGCTCTCCAAGAGACGGATCAATTTTTTACAAGGAGCCTGTAAACAAATCAGAGATTCACCTTAAGAAAAGGACTGAATATAAGCGCAGAGCCTTAGAATGAGCAGCCAGAGGATATTCTCCTTTGATATATAGTGTGCGGAAATCATTCACTTACTTGGCATGGCATGAGAGGGGAGGCTTTAGGCTTTAGACCGTATGAATATTTAAGTATGGTTATATTCTCAAAGAATGTGTTTCTGGACTCTGCTCTGACGTTTCCCTGGACTCGAACCATTTTCTTTGATTAAAAACAACAAAAACACTGGGACAGTGACAGATAATAGGGGATTTGTTTGTAATTTAACATTTTTATGATGTTTTTTTTTTATATTGTAGGCCTAGGACATAATATATAGACTGCTGTTCAAAAGTTAGGGGTTGGTAACTTATATATTAAAGGCCTGGAAAGTCTCTTGTGCGCAACAAGGCTGCATTTATTTGATTAAAAATACAGTTAAAATTTTGAAATATTATTAAAATGTAAAATAATAGTTTTCCATGTTAATATATGTTAAACTGTAATTTATTTCTGTGATAAAAGCTGAATTTTCAGCATCATTACTCCAGTCTTCAGTGTCACATGATCCTTCAGAAATGCTGATTCGCTTCTCAAGTAACATTTCTGATGTATTAATGTTGAAAGCAGTTGTGCTGTCCAATATTTTGGGGATTTGTTATTTATTGTTTATAACTTTGATTATGCTTTCTGTATTGTGATTGGCTGAGATGTGATGGAGGATGTAATTAAGATGTAAATTGTGGATATTGATGGTACAATTACGTTTATACACATTTTGTGCATTGTTGGTGAAGAAAAGCAATAAATACTGCTTATTTAGCCGGTTTATGAGGCCACAGGCATACACAACAAAACTTAATTTCCCACAATTCTCTGGGGCAACACAAGAATGATAAAAAACACACAGATAGCACATCAATTACACTGCTAATGTGCAGCATTTACTCTTCATTTTGTTACTCTGACACTAAACAAGCTTCCTGTCTTTATCGGGAAGTGAACACAAGAGAAAGAAATATGAAATTGCACAGCACTCTCATTTTGTGTCATGCAAAATCACCTGAATGAACATCACGTCATAATTACGGTTTCCGAACTTGTAAGCAGGATTTGAAGCTACGAGTGTCATCCACACAAACTGTTGCACATATTATTTTGCTTCATAAAGAACTGAACGTATTATACAGTATAAAATTGACAAACAGCCCCAATGTAGAGGTTTTAGTACCCTTGTACTGTATTTATGTTTACATCAGGCTGCAATGAACTGTTCATACAGACTGCATTAACAGCTATTTAAGTAGGGCTATATTCTTAAAGAATACTGTATGTTCCTGGATTCAAACCATGTTCCTTAATTAAAAACACCAAAAACACTGGAACCTTGACAGATAAAAGAGGTAAGAGATAATTCAACATTTTTATGATTTATCGTTTATGATATTTTACGCCCAGGACATAATGCATACACGACCTTTCAAAAGTTTGGAATTGGTAATATATTTGAAAGAAGTCTCTTCTGCTCAACAAGTCTGCATTTAAATACAGTAAAAAATCTGAAATAGTATTACAATTTTAAATAGCTGTTTTCTATGTGAATCTCTGTTAATCTGTAATTTATTTCTGTGATCTGCAGCTGTATTTTCAGCATCATTACTCCAGTCTTCAGTGTCACATGATCTTCAGAAATCATTCTAATATGCTGATTTGCTGCTCAAGAAACATTTCTGTTTACTATCAATGTTGAAAACAGTTGTGCTGCCCAATGTTTGTTTTTACTACAGTATCCTTTCACAATGTCTGTATTTACTCATATATGCAGCACATTTACATCAGAACCGAAATGAATCGTTCATAAAGGCTACATTAATGAAACATTTCACTTCACGAGGGTTCGTGTTTAACTCATCCGTGAAAGCCCAGGGTGACAACTTCATAATCACATGCTTCACTAAAGCACATTTGAGTGGAGCTTTAATCACGGCCTGTTAGACGATCTCTCTTAAGGGCATAATCATGCACGATCCATTAGATGTCACAGAAATCCTGATGTACATTAGGTGCCATCATTATGTAATTCGCAGTCCGTGCCAGCGATAAACCTGAGCCCGCGTTCGCACTAATGCTGGAAAACAGTGGCATTAGCGCTTAGACATTTTCACCCGGTCCAACCCTTGAGCTCCACTTCACCTCCTCTCGGCCGTTCGTGACACAGAACAAATTATCGTAATGCCCCTGACAGGGCAGAATCACTCTTTCTGGAGCTGCTGATTGGTGAAGTTATCTTTAATTGGTTTAAATTTTGCCCTGGCTGCCTGGGGATTGGCAAGCTTAATTTCAGCAAAAGGTCAACATCAATAAATCCAGCCGAAGACGGGAAAGTGAGAAAGAGGGACGGGGAGCGAGATAAGGAGAGAGAGAGAGAGAAAGAAAGATGGGGAGATGCTACCCATTACCTTCGGAGACAGAAGGTGGGAGAGCGAGAGCGTGACCTTTGACCCTCTGGACGGACGATTCGAATCTCCAACATAGCGGCTCCACCTCCGTGTCTCCTACTTATTGGCACTGACCCCTGGCAAGATGGGGTCATATTTTCATATAATGGCAAAGCTACTCCGTTAGTGGCCATATAATAAGGCTAAAATGAAAAGGACACAGGCTCGGTGGATCATGGAAAGAGGATGAGAGCGAGAGCGAGCGACTGAGATGGACAGGTAGTTGACCAAGAGCTAAAAGGACAGCTCCATTTATTTTGCGCTGAGAGCAGAATTCGAGCCAACAAAGACATCACTTCCATTAACCAGCATGTCGTTCCAAAGCGGTGTCTGGGTTTACACTCATAGATATGAGTCACCTGTATGAATCATTAGCATTTGTGTACGATATCGTCTTTGGAAATCAAACTGGTCATTATCCTCTTGTCGTTCATCTAGTGTTTTTCTTTCTTTCTTTGGCATTGACGCACAACTCGGTCTGTGGTGATTTTAAATGGCAGTTTTGTCATGAGACTCATTCGGGACGTACTACACCCGTTTTGTTGTATGTTTTTGATCCACTAAAAAGAACTAGCTCATTAAAATCATTAGTTTGGGAGTCAGGCTACATGGGTTGTGCTTTGTGTTTCTGATTCACTAAAAAGAACCAGCTCATGAGTCATTTCTTCAGGAATCAGACTGCACTGGTCATGCTTTGTTTCTGAAATTGAAGGAATTGACTCATTAGAGTCATTAGTTTGGAAGACAGACTTCACGGGTTGCATCATAGGTTTTTGATTTTCTAGAAATAACTGGCTCATAGAGTCATTTGTTCTTTAAACGGACTACGCAGGTTGTGCTGTATGTGTTTTGCTGATTCACTAGCGCTTTTGTGGTGCTACTGAATAAGTATTGCAGAAAGCTATGTCAGAGTGTTTTAGTTCTGTACTCTCTCTGTATCAGCAGAAGAACAAATGTACAAAAACTGTCACTTTTGTTTGAAGAGCTAACAACTATATGTAAAACTGCAGTCAAATACGCTGTTCAGCTAGTTTTTCATGGGCAAAATCCAGTCATCTCAATAGGAATCAATAGGAAAAAATTTCCATATCCAGATTTTGCAGCAAATATAAGTTGGTTATGTCAACTCACAGCGTTGACTTTGAAAGTTACTATTTTGTGAGCTGTGCAAAAAGAAAAAAAAGATTGTGATTTTAAGAACTTCTAAAAATAATCTAATTGCAATGAAACATTTACTATAATATAATTAAATGTTCACAGTTTACTAGTGATTTTCAGTACTAAGAAGGTTAGAACACTAATAGCAGTTTGTAAATATTTAACATTTTGGCAAATTGGTGGCTAATTCTCATGAATTCTTACAATCACGTTTGTACGATCTGCTTTTTTTTCTATAAATTTCACATTTACGTATGGTTCACATTGTATGAATTTATGCAAAATTACAACCTTGTAAAACAGTTACATTTTCCTGTGAGATCGGGTTGGAAGACATAGCTACTTTTCATGTTTTTTTTTTTTTTAATTTTCACATTTGTGTATGATTCAACTTGTATTAATTAATGCGGAATCGCCACACTCGTTACGTTTTTTTTTCAGGTGAGATCAGGTTGGACTATGCATCTACCTTTCACGAGTTCACACTTACATATAATTAGCACGATAAACGTAAGCGTATTTGGCGAGTATGGTAATACGTTATTGGCGTGCTGTCCTGGGGAAGGGCTTCGTGCTCGGGAACTGCCCGAACCCAGAGTACCCCCATGTGATGAGAACTGAAGTGGAAATGGAGGAGAAGGGGTGGTGGAGGGATGCTGATTAATCATCAAATGAATAGAGGTGTGATGGCTGTATTTATATCCGTGTGTTGATGAACTTGATTGCGTGCCACTTGTGTCTAATTAGGCTAAGTATCTGACGTGCTCCTCCCGAACTTTGTTAATGAAACATCATTTCATGTTTTTTTTTTATTTTTTTATTTTTTTTTTTTAAATCAATCAGTTATATACAGTAGTCAACATTTGATGTGGATCAAAACAGTTCATTAAAGTTGTCCTAAGACAAGAACGGATATTTTTTTGTTTTTTGTTTTTGGACAACTTTGATGAAAGTTTTTGATCCACTTCAAATGTTGACTACTATATTTTCATAAAATTCACATTGTACAAATTCATACAAAATCACAACTTTGTAAAACAGTTACATTTTCCAGTGCGATCTGATTGGAATATGCATCTACTTTTGAATGCCTATCAATGGAGAAAGATGCATTTTGGGTCCAGATCCGCCAGAAGGGACTAACTTGACCCATGCTAATCAGCCAAACTTTGAGCGTCCATGTTCAATGCATAACATTTCGATTTTCACAACAGCATATTCAGCACAGTCGACCGCACCCTGGACTTGCCTCTCAAGTCTCTCCCTCAGCCGTTGATTGATTGTCGTCCATACTGACTGTGAGCTTCAGGGACCTGCAAGGCCGAGGTCAACGGTGAAAGTGCACACGCGGCGCGAGGTCGCAGAGGGCCAGCGCTGGAAAGCACGCGACAGCGGTGACAGCTCGACTCTGCCGCGGCTCAGCCGCACTGCCACAATAAAAGGTGACAGGTCCAATCAACCACTCCATCAACAGCTCCTGGCCTAATGCTCTCTCATGTCAGCCTGAGTTAGAGAAGACTGCGCTGACTGCCCCACACGAGAGAAAGAGTGAGGACGACTCTTTAATGGGGATCCCAGGCTCTGTAAAATAGATACGTTTAAGTGTCTTCCAAATAGTTGAGCGATTCTATCTCTTTGTCTGCCTCTGTGCAAACTTCTCCTCATCACAATGGAGCAGCGAGAGGCCTGAGAAATCGAAAGCGATTTTGCTTTTAGCCTCAAAATAGCGGCGGCATTGACTCCGCTGTCTTGGTCTATATTTCACTTCGTAAGAGCGGCCGTCGACTCTGAGAACGCACTGATAAGACGGGTGAGCGCACTAGTGAGGCGTGAGATGCAAATTAAATCCCTCTTACAGGGAATCTGATTGAAGTCAGCCGAGGAGGTTGGAGGTAATGGAAAAATAGAGAAAAAACAAGCAGCTAGAAGAGGACAGGCGAGGTAAAACGAGTCAACAGAGTTGCGTGAGGAGATAAATTGTCAAGGATTCCTACCTGCCACGAGGGCAGCTCTGCATCCGTCGGCTCGCACCGATGTGGCAGGTTTATCTAAAAAAGCCGTGTCGAATTGGTGGGAATTTTTGTCACCCGCTCCGCCAACTGGAATGGGACACTCTCACGCTCACAATTCACTCGGCGGGGTGCAGCTCAGAGAGAAAATCCCTCTTTAGTATCCGGGCAGGTGAATGGGAGATGGGCTCAGAACACACCTGGTGCTCTGCGGAGGTCAAAGCAGGACGAGCAACACCGGTGTACCGTGAGATTCGGCCCATTTGGGCTGATTAGAGGATGCACAGTTTGTTCAAATCATATTTTTTTAGATGAGCCAATTGGAACGCTTACATAAAGGTACTGTGGCAGTACCTTTGGACAGTTTTTGTTTTAGGGGGCATTTACATGACGCCGTTTTCACCTAAAACAGAAAACTTTTTATGCATTTTGGCCGTTCTTTTGGGGGGCTGAAAATGCACACTTTTGAAAATGGGGTTTCAAAGTGCATGTTTTTGAAAACGTTATCATCTCCATGTTTACTCAGTTTATGCATTTTACAAAATGTATGCATTTTGGGCATTCATTTACACAACAATGGTGTTTTAGGAGCCTGAAAATGCACACTTTTGAAAAACAGGTTTCAAAGTGCACGTTTTTGAAAACGATACCATTATTGACTCTGAGTTTACTCCGCAAATTTGTGACGTAATGCATTTACATATTAGTTCAGTTCATGTTTTTGATGAGCCAGTTAGAACGCTTACATAAAAGTACTGTGCCAGTACAATGGAATTGGACATAGTGTTAATTTTCACACAGATTTTTGTTTAAGGGAGCATTTACATGACACCGTTTTCACCTAAAACGGAAAACTTTTCACGCATTTTGGCCATTCTTTTAACACCAACTGCATTTTGGGGGACTGAAAATGCACACTTTTGAAAAACGGGTTTCAAAGTGTATGTTTTCTCTGCAAATTTGTGATGTAATGCATTTGCATATTAGTTCAGATCATTTTGTTGATGAGCCAAATAGAACGTTTGTGTAAAAGTTATGTGGCAGTACAATGGTATCGGATGCAGTGTTACTTTTTGCACAGTTTTTTTTTTTTTTTTTTAGTTTTGAGCTTTGATTTTAATTTAGTCAATATTTAGTCAATATGACATTCTTTCACTTTAGTTCATTTTACTCTGCTAAATGTAGTCAAATATCAATTTATGGCTATGTACACACTGTAAAGTTTCAGGAGTGACACCTACATTTAAATATGGGAGTGAATCCCTTAAATTACAGTTTTGTTTGTACGGAACAGAACTCACTCTCGAAATTATGATGATTGACACTGTTGCAACCATATGTTAGCAACGATTTGCAGTCTTGTGAATTTGGTATCCTCTATTTTTGACCAAAGTAATATTTTGAAGTCTGCTTTGCAGAGTGTGCACATAAAAGGTTGCCATGTCCACTAATTACAGTCAGGTCCATAAATATTGGGACATCGACACAATTCTAACATTTTTGGCTCTGTACACCACCACAATGGATTTCAAATGAAACGAACAAGATGTGCTTTAACTGCAGACTGTCAGCTTTAATTTGAGGGTATTTACATCCAAATCAGGTGAACGGTGTAGGAATTACAACAGTTTGCATATGTGCCTCCCACTTGTTAAGGGACCAAAAGTAATGGGACAATTGGCTTCTCAGCTGTTCCATGGCCAGGTGTGTGTTATTCCCTCATTATCCCAATTACAATGAGCAGATAAAAGGTCCAGAGTTCATTTCAAGTGTGCTATTTGCATTTGGAATCTGTTGCTGTCAACTGTCAAGATGAGATCCAAAGAGCTGTCACTATCAGTGAAGCAAGCCATCATTAGGCTGAAAAAAACAAAACAAACCCATCAGAGAGACAGCAAAAACATTAGGCGTGGCCAAAACATTCTTAAAAAGAAGGAACGCACCGGTGAGCTCAGCAACACCAAAAGACCCGGAAGACCACGGAAAACAACTGTGGTGGATGACCGAAGAATTCTTTCCCTGGTGAAGAAAACACCCTTCACAACAGTTGGCCAGATCAAGAACACTCTCCAGGAGGTAGGTGTATGTGTGTCAAAGTCAACAATCAAGAGAAGACTTCACCAGAGTGAATACAGAGGGTTCACCACAAGATGTAAACCATTGGTGAGCCTCAAAAACAGGAAGACCAGAAACGACATCTAAAGCCTTCACAGTTCTGGAACAACATCCTATGGACAGATGAGACCAAGATCAACTTGTACCAGAGTGATGGGAAGAGAAGAGTATGGAGAAGGAAAGGAACTGCTCATGATCCTAAGCATACCACCTCATCAGTGAAGCATGGTGGTGGTAGTGTCAGTGGCGTGGCATATGGCTGCCAGTGGAACTGGTTCTCTTGTATTTATTGATGATGTGACTGCTGACAAAAGCAGCAGGATGAATTCTGAAGTGTTTTGGGCAATATTATCTGCTCATATTCAGCCAAATGCTTCAGAACTCATTGGACGGCGCTTCACAGTGCAGATGGACAATGACCCAAAGCATACTGCAAAAGCAACCAAAGAGTTTTTGAAGGGAAAGAAGTGGACTGTTATGCAATGGCCAAGTCAATCACCTGACCTGAATCCGATTGAGCATGCATTTCACTTGCTGAAGACAAAACTGAAGGGAAAATGCCCCAAGAACAAGCAGGAACTGAAGACGGTTGCAGTAGAGGCTTGGCAGAGCATCACCAGGGATGAAACCCAGCGTCTGGTGATGTCTATGCGTTCCAGACTTCAGGCTGTAATTGACTGCAAAGGATTTGCAACCAAGTATTAAAAAGTGAAAGTTTGATTTATGATTATTATTCTGTCCCATTACTTTTGGTCCCTTAACAAGTGGGAGGCACATATGCAAACTGTTGTAATTCCTACACTGTTCACCTGATTTGGATGTAAATACCCTCAAATTAAAGCTGACAGTCTGCAGTTAAAGCACATCTTGTTCATTTCATTTGAAATCCATTGTGGTGGTGTATAGAGCCAAAAATGTTAGAATTGTGTCGATGTCCCAATATTTATGGACCTGACTGTATAAGCATTATAAGCTTTTAAAGAGCAGTCGTGGCCTAATGGATAGAGACTCGGACTTGTAACCTGAAGGTCGTGGGTTCGAGTCTCAGGTCTGGCAGGGATTGTAGGTGGGGGTAGTGAATGTCCAGCACTCTCTCCACCCTCAATACCACGACTGAGGTGAGACCCTTGAGCAAAGCACCAAACCCCCAACTGCTCCCTGGGTGCCGCAGCATTGGCTGCCCACTGCCCTGGGTGTGTGTTCACAGTGTGTTTGTTCACTACTCACTGCTGTGTGTGTGCACTTGGATGGGTTAAATGCAGAGCACAAATTCTGAGTATGAGTCACCATACTTGGCCACACGTCACTTCCTTTCCTTTCCTAAAGTGTCTTTGGGCTTGGCTAATAAACTAGGCAGGTGCAGGTTGCGATATTTTGGTATGTGGCTTATTTCCAACGCTAGCTGTTCAGTTTAGTTCTGCACACACTGGGTAGGGTTTCTGTAAATGCAGTTGTCATTACCTGAATTTCAGTTCGGTTGTAGAATGCGGTTGTCGCTCCTGTAAATTACTGAACTGTGTGCGTACAAAATTAGGCACTAAAAGCTGAACTGACAATCAAATTTACAACCCAGGCTCATTGGAAATACGTGCCTCTACATACATTTCTGCAGACCCATAATTATGTACCTTACTGCACGTTTCGCGGCAGTTTCAAAGTGAAATGTCCAGAGAGTGGCACTAAAACACACGTTTAATACGTGAACGTGGCACATTTTTATTACGTTGGTACAGGCACGTATTGCAGCGTTTTTTATTATGCTGATTGAGGTACGTTTTGCGGCCAGTCAGAATTCAAATATCTGGTGAGTGTCGCTAAAGATTAATGCTCTATCATGCTGGAAATATCCCCTACAACAAACCCAACCCTAAACCTAGCCAATAGTGTTAACAAATGCAAAAGTAATATAAAAATGTATTCGCTGATGCGGCCACGCTATTTTAACTTTTCTTGTTTCTTGTGGATCTGAGCTGTTTAGTCGAACCGTAGTTTCACGGGGATTCGTACCGGAGCTCTTCATCACCTAAGTGCAGCGCCGTGTCGCATGAGCTACCGAGTACATCAACTGAGCTAGAAAACTCATGCATATGAAGCTGTATATGTGACGACAACATTCAAAAGTATCAGTTTTCAAATCGTGCAGGGTGTTAAAATTGTTTTGAAGTCATAACATTCTGCAACTAATTGTGTGAAAATTACCCTTTATTAATCAAAAATATACCTGCAAATCATACTTTTGTGTGAAAAGGAATAAAAGTTGTCAGAGTTTTACTGCCTCTAGTGTTCATTTCAACTGGAAACTGCAGCGATTTGTATGTATAGGTACGTTTTTTCAGTCTTGCAGAAATGTATGAAGAGGCACGTATTTCCAATGAGCCTAGGTTGCAAATTTACTTGCAGTGTGTACGTGGAATATGTTAATGAAGCTTTTGTAAATTATGGCTTTCTACTCCAAGGTACTTTAAAAAAAATACCATGGTACATTTACATTCATGCATTTAGCAGATGCTTTTATCCAAAGCAACTTAAAAAAGACAAAGCAATTTGTCAAAGAGCCAACAATATTCACAGTACACAATGCCAGCTTTATTGGATAACAGAAATACAGTCATTTCAGCCACAAATCATTTTAACAAAATGGAATCAACAGTGAATTAGATGATATTTGAAATAACTGTGATATTTGGCCTTTTTCCATAAATATACTGTATGAAGCTTTCATTGCTTTCTTGAAGCTGAACTAAAAATGTTTGTTTACCTTTTCAGCAAATGAACTTACATGTGTTTAGAGCTGAACTCTGATCTGTTCATCGTGTACGAGGTTGAATCCTTCACTGAAAAAGCTTCTGTAGCAAAAAAAACATTTGCTTAGCCAGCTGAACTTAAGCTTTCATGCACCTGATATTGTTTATGAGTGGATAATTGATAATTGTTGTGCTGTCCTTACTGAACAAGAAGTATACTTTATTATGGAAATAATATACTTTAAAGAATCATCCTTAAATGCGAACAGAATGGAATGAATTACCAAAACAAGCTTTCATCATGCAGTTTGTTGAACAGTTTACTAAATTGCCCAAAATAGCTTCACTCTTTCTATCTCTATCAGCCTGTTTTGATGTCACCATTGTTTGCGGGCCCCGTCTCATGGTTCCCTGGGGCCTTTAATATGTGCTATAGACTGAGGTATATATGCCACTGCAAGGCCCTCTTTTGCAGTTTAAAGTGAGAAAATTTGTATATGTGGACTATAAGAAATAAATCCAATTTCTTTCTATATTTCTCTCTTTCCTTCATCTCTATTCTGCCTTTCCGCTCTGGCCTTGATGCATTGATTGTTCATGGACAAACTTCAGTCATCATCATCAGCCTTCAGCTGTCTCTCTCTCAGTACAGTCAAATCATGTATATTGCATGAATCTATTTTATTTTAAACTGTTTATTGCAGTATTTAGGAATCACCATAACACATATTTTCCTGCATGCAGTTCACAGAGATTTACCGCAGTAAACGACACTAGTGTGCATTTTCCTGAGACCTTTACAATGAATTTATCATAAATGATGAATAAAGCTGCTATGCTCAGAATTTCTGATGGCAACAGAAACATTTTTCTCAAGGTAAAGTGGTGAACTATCAATCCAAAGGGATGCTGCAATGTTGCATACAATTTATAAATAAATAAGACTAGCAAACTAAATAAATAAAACTAATAAATAACTATACATACAAAATAGGGAACAGTTGACTTGTGTTTGACCTTTGATTTTAAAAGGATCACAGTTCGCATTCACCATTTTAGATCTAAAAATTTGATAGTTACACACATACATGTTTGTTTGTGTGTGTGTGTGTGTGTGTATATATGTGTGTGTGTGTGTTTATATATATATATATATATATATATATATATATATTATTATTATTATTATTTCCTATAAGCAGTCATTCCTCCTGAATAGTGATATTTAATTTTATTTATTTTAATTTAATTCATTTTTTTCTTGAATGAGCAGTCCTTATATTTTTTATTTAATTATAATTTTATTTAAATTTATTTAATTTTATTTTATTCCTATAAACTTTCCTTCTTCCCCATATAGTGATATTTTATTATTTTATTTTATTTTATTTTCAGTCCTTCTTCCCCTTTTAGTGTCTTTGATCATAGTGAAGGCTGTGTTTGTCTCCTACTATTGTTTTACTCCTCAGGTTTACTGTCCGCTGACTCTTGTATGCGTGCTGTTTTCCGAGCGCAGAGGTCAGTAAGACAAATGGCTTTGTCTCATGAGGATCAGTGGTTGTGTTTGGCTGTGTTTTTCACCTCTGTAGGCAGCAGCCACTGCTCCTGAACCCTAAATAGAGCACTCGGTTTCAGAGGAGCGACAGTAGGCATTATGTGCTTTGTTACGAGGACGGATTTTCCTGCGTGTGTTTGTGCACCTAAGCTCACACTCGAGGCTGACTGTGAGCTAACAGATGCCTGCCTGCAGCGGCGATGAAGGGCTGCCTACAGAGCACTTTGCTCTCTGATAAGTGCGATGACTTCCCCTTCCTTCAGCCTGACGCCCAGGCCTGCTTTACCAAGAATATCCTAGAGGGCAAAACTACATAATAAACCTCCTCAGCTACTGTAATGTTATGTGTGACCGCCAGTGTTGGGTGTAACTAGTTACTAAGTAATTAGCTACTGCAATTTAATTACAGTTACTTCTTTTGTAATTGAAATTAATACTGTGTATAGACTGTAGAACATTTATATACAGTACAATAGTGGATTTAACATCAAAATTTAAAGTATAACCTTAAAATGCATGCTTTTTATGTGTCCTTCTCACTTTAAATACTTTGGTGTGTTAATAAGAATATAGGTGACACTTTCCAGTTCTCACTATTAACTAGTTGGTTATTAGCATGAATATTACTGGGATGTTGTTTGTTTATTATTACTTAAAAAGCACATATTAATGTCTTATTCTGCAAGACCTTATTCCTAAATCCTTAATCCTACCCAGTTCTTAAACTTAACACCTACTTTACTAAGTATTAATAAGCAGTAATTAGAAGTATATTAAGGTAAAAGTCAGTTAATAATTAGTTAATAGTGAGAATTGGAGTCTAATCTAAACTGTGAAAAGAATAATGTATGCAGTTATCTGTTATTTATTTGAAAGAATTAAAAGAAGCATTTCATGTCTATCTTTATATCATTAACTTGTGGAGGTTGATATAGGATTTAGAAAGTAATTAATAATAAGTAATTAAATACTTTTTGGAGAGAGTATTTTGTACAGTAATCTAATTACACTGTTGAAAATGTAATTAGTAACTAGTAATTAATTACTTTTTTAGAGTAACTTACCCAACACTGGTGACCGCAATTTGCTCTGTAATATCTTTCCATCGTAATTCTCTGTGATTTGGTGTCTGATTTGTTTTAGGGCACTGATATTGAGTTTTCATATACAGTATGATTGGCTCCAAGCTGAAAGTAAAACTTCCTTTTTTTTCTTCTATGCTAAAACTTTTCAAATAGTATTGCTCACAAATATTAGGTATAAGTCTGTGTTTGCATTCGTTATTTATATTGATCAGCTAAGGCAGACTCTGGTAACCAGCATGCATTTATTTGATATCTTGATATTAACTATAAATTTCTGTTTTGCATTTATGTTATTCCATATTGATTTACGAAGGCAGACTCTAAGGCCGACCTGCATGCATTCATTTCATTTCTAGAAAGAAAACATGAGAATAAAGAAAATGGGAAAGAAATGCCAATACTAGTTAATTAAAGAAGGTCAAATGTGAAAGGTCAGAATGAAGTCATCAGAGGTCATTAATGAGATAATTCAGGATCAAAATGTTGTTTCTAACCATACAACTTACTATCTTCAGTGTTATTTTACACTGATAGATAGATAGATAGATAGATAGATAGATAGATAGATAGATAGATAGATATTTTTTTAAGTTGTACATAAAACTAAGGTTACTCGAGTACATTTTACCAGAAATGCTATTTAAGTTTTTCTACTTCAAACTTTCACATTTAATCTGTTACTTTTTGTCTGTTACTCTTTGCAACTATTTGTAAAATTTACTAGCACTTTCTGAGTGAAAATTATTTCTACAGGTTTTTTTTTTTTCAGTGTGAAGGCACCTTCAAAATTTCAAGTTTGAGGGCTATTATACTAAAGATGAAAGCATTTAAAAATGGTTTTAAAATTTGAATTTGAAATAAACTTGAACTGAAATAATATGAAATCAAACTTTTAGTTGCCAAGTTAACTTTTAAATTAATCATTTCCATTTAAGTTAACTCCATGTAGATGCATTGAAAAACTAATGTGGCATCTATGAATGAATGAATGAGGCATTTTCATATACAGCAGAGGGCAAGATTTCCAGTGATTAATGACTTCAATATTGGCATGTTCGTCACACAAAGTTATCATATGGATTTTAAAGACATGAAATATATAGTCCACTGATCATGTCACATCACTTCACTTGCTTTAAAATGCATTTATCATGCTTTTATTTGTCATTTTAGAGCCTGACAGCAGCCACACCCTTACATTTCATTATGTGGAAAAGAGCAGCCAAGACATTCTTCAAAATATCTTCTTTTGTGTTGCACGGGTGAGTAAATAATAAAAATCTATTTTATTTTGGGGTGAACTCTTTTTTAATCGTCACTTTATAGCAACTCTTATGTGAAATGATGATAAATTTGACCCTGGAGCACAAAACCAGTCTTAAGCAGCACGGGTATATTTATAGCAATAGCCAAAAACACATTGTATGGCTCAAAATTATTGATTTTTTATGCCAAAAAACATTAGGATATTAAGTAAAAATGATGTTCCATGAAGATATTTAGTAAATTTCCTACCATGATTAGTAGGCCATGACATATAGCCATGATACAAATGATCTTCCAGATTTAGATCTAGCTATAATAGCAAAAAGTAACTGTAAAAGGTAATTGCACCAAGCATTAACCCATCCACACTGCCTCCTTCCCAGAAGTATGTGTTAAGTTACTATAACAGCTCCCAGGTTAGCGTGTTTCTTTATTTACCAGAGCCAAGTGTGGTAAAATGAGATGTTATCTGAGTGGAAAGAGCTAGAACAGCCCAGCATCCGCTCTCGTCTCCATAGCGATGATATTGAGTGACATCTCGCCCTTGATTATGTTTGCGCGAGCCGCGAGCGAATCAAAAGAACTGCCAAACACCGTGAATCTCGTCAAACGCCCCGCGCGTCACTCTCCGCATCGCATCGCATACATCAGCGCTGACATTTCCATGCACTCCGCTTCTTGAGCGTTACGTAAGCGCTGTAAAGCCGAGTTTCCTGAAGGGTGCGCGGCTCTAAACGAGGCCAGAGCGGGGGGAAATGTGATGGGACTCCTGCTGAATGACCAATGAGCTGCCGCGGCTCGTTAGCGCTCCGCCGGGGAAGCCGCGGCTGATTGGCGATGCGGCGTCTGTCGCGAGCTCCACACATAGCCCTCGGCAAACAGCGGAGCTCAGGGAGACCCTGCAAGGACAATCAGAAGATGCGTTTGAGAGAGACGAGCATTCATGAAATGAAATGATGGGCTAAGCGGCCTCTCCTCAGCACTAGTTTGGGTAAAACATCACATCATCATCGACTGTCTGGAAAATAAACACGAAAAGCGGAAGTCAAAAGTTTACATCCCCCTTACAGAATCTCCAAAATGTTAATTATTTGAGCAAAATAAGAGGGATCATACAAAATGCATGTTATATTTTATTTATGTTATTTATTGCATTCCTTTGACTGGACATTCTGTGACCCTGGAGCACAAAACCAGTCATAAGTGTCAATTTTTCGAAAATGCACCACCTGAAAGCTGAATAAATGAGTTTTCCATTGATGTATGGTTTGTTAGGATAGGATTATATTTGGCCGAGATACAACTATTTGAAAATCTAGAATCTAAGGGTGCAAAAAAATCAAAATACTGAGAAAATCACCTTTAAAGTTGTCCAAATGACGTTCTTAGCAATGCATATTACTAATCAAAAATTAAGTTTTGATATGTTTATGGTAGGAAATTTACAAAATATCTTCATGGAGCATGATCTTTACTGAATATCCTAATGATTTTTGGCATAAAATAAAAATGGATAATTTTGACCCATGCAATGTATTTTTGGCTATTGCTACAAATATACCCCAGCGACTTAAGACTGCTTTTGTGATCCAGGGTCACTATTTATAAAGTTCATGAACTAAAACATTTATTTATTTATTTTTTTTTTTTTTTTCTCAAATGTTATTAATATGTAAATTAGGGTAGGTTAGGATAGTAAACATTTATTATAAGGACCAATTCTTACCATTTGTTAGCATGCATATTGGCTGTTTACTAGTACTTATAAAGCAGATATTGATGCCTTATTCTGCATGATCATATTCTAGATACCTTAAACTTAACAACTGCCTTACTAACCATTAACCAGGAGTTTGCTCCTACTCCTACCCTAAGGTTCAAACGCTCAGCGATGCTCCTGAAGGAAAACAAATGTCTGTTATGTGAAATGTCTTATTCAGATCAGTACTAAATAAAAAATAACATGCATTTTGTATGATCCCTCTTATTTTGGTAAAATAATTAAGATTTTACAGATACTGCAAGGTGTGTGTAAACTTTTGACTTCAACTATAAGTCCATCACACCAAACTCACACCACATTCATCTGACAAACACAGAAAGTGGTGAGCGGTGAGCTTGTGAGGAGGTCAAATAAAGCAATAAGCCACTGGAAGATGTGAGTGCCTTATAGTGATTGTATCATGGGGAGTATATAGTGCTGTAAAACCCTCTTAACCATGGTAAAGTCACTGTAATGTATGGGCTTGGTGGCTTATTGCTTTCATACAGCAGTATGATAAAAGGAACCAATTGTTTTCTACCTTAACAGTACACTTTAGATTAGGGAACAATAGAGTTAGAGTTTTTCCTGAACAAACTCCTGGTTTGCTGCTTATTAATGGTTAGTAAGACAGTTGTTAAGTTTAACAGATCTGAAATATGATCATGCAGAGTAAGGCATCAGTATGTGCTTTATAATTATAATAAACAGCCAATATGCATGCTAATACGCAACCAGTTAAAAGTGAGAATTGGTCCTTATAATAAACTGTTACCATCCTAACCTACCCTAATTTACATATTAATAACTTCTGAGGGAAAAAAAAAAGTTTTAGTTCATGAACTTTATAAATATAGAATTTCCAGTCAAAGGAATGCACTTTTGTCAATGAGATGCAATTATGGACTAATGTGCCTCACCCAATCAGAATTTATTGAACTGTTATGAAGCCAAAACAGGACTGCTAAAACATATTCATGCAGTATACCACATTTTCTTTGTGAAAATGTGTTTGTACAGTTTTATCATTTATTTTACTTTACATCATTTTAGATACAATATATATTATATCCATATAATATATATTGAACCCAACAGTTCATCCTTAAAAATGGCTAAGTATATTTTTAGTGATAAATGTACAAAATCATTTCCAAACATTCTTATAATTGAACGGATGAGGATCTTCCACAGGTCCTCTGTGTTGCTCTATTGTGAGTTTCCAGGGTCTCCACTACACCGCTGTGCCACCTTGTGGAGAGGAGAATCACAGGTTTCCAAAGAAAGAAGAATTTGGCTTCATATGACTCATACATGTGTTTCGAAATAGTACAGTTTCTGTCCAGTAGTGAACTCCGGCTGTGATGGATGGATGGCTGTTCTGACAAAGAAACGGGCCAATGGTTAGAACGCCTCTATTGACCGACTGGGTCCCTCAAGTTTTGGTTTATGAGAAAAAATAAATCCTTCTTATATCCTCACACACAAACAGAGACACAGCAGCCAAA
Source organism: Tor tambroides (assembly GCA_021397915.2). Lineage (NCBI taxonomy): Eukaryota > Metazoa > Chordata > Actinopteri > Cypriniformes > Cyprinidae > Tor > Tor tambroides. The sequence continues at coordinate 9,432 of JAFVLL020025212.1, read as the reverse complement.
TGCTGCCTCGTCTAATAAAAAGATACTTGATCTTGAAGTATCAAATAACTGGGGTGTGATGGCTCACTGCTGTGTAAACAGAAGTGGTCAAATAAACCCCCAAGGGCCGCTTTCTTCTTCTTCTTCTTTATTCCTCTCTCTTTATTCCCTCACCCTCTCTCTGTAGTACCACATTACCCGAGTGATTTCCTCTGGAGGTACACCTGTGAAAGCACGAGCGTGCAGCCCTGCTAGAAAAATATTGCGTTCTATAAAACTTCTCCATAATCGGGCCAGGTGCAATAAATCCAGGACAGAAATATTAAGTGGGGCTGATATTTCCTTGGCCTCTCTCCAGCTCCGCTAGTAAAAACCGGCAGTCAGAATGACCTTAGCGTTAAAGAAATATCATCGCGACAGAACAGCAGTCAAACTCAGCTTGCGTGTGTCGCCGATTCTTACGAATGCGCTCCATTATCGATGTTCATTAGATGCCAAATTACGCTAAACAGGGCTGTAAAGGTGTTTAAGAGAGTTTGTGGTGATCTATGACTTTTATATCGCAAGGACATCTTTCTGTGCAATGCAACCGCTCCTCCAAACCTACACACTTAGATCTGTGAGAATAATGCCACATCAGCCTCTACCTACACAGACCCACACACACACACTGACCTTACACGTGAACACACACACACAACGCTACACACACTGGCTTTGAGTATAAGCGAATTCAAGCACCCGAAGCATTATAGATAATCTTATTTCACAGATACACAGAGCACATTGCCTTTGGGACACATTTGCTTTTGTAAACGGAGAATTCAGCCATCACACTCTTCACAGCTGTAGATCAATAGCCCTTAATTAAGCCACATCTAAATGCATAATAAACTCATAACTAGATTTGCATTTCCTGAAGGGAATATCAGCCATTGTGAGGCAGCAAATGAGTAAGTTCCTACAGGTAAGTTTAGGTTGAAGGACAGAGATGGCCAATCAGAATCCTGTATGCAAATTGATGCGAGGGAGCAGACCAATCAGGATGCATATGCAAATATGACGAGTTCACATTTCTAGACTGAAATGATCTGCAAAACAGTTTGAATTGAGTCATTACACAAAGTGGTTTGGGTTTAATTAGTTGCGGAAATTTACAGGGAAGAAAAAAATACAAAGAAATAAGAGGAAAGTCAATACGGCACTCTGAAAACACACAGCTAAACATATGTTTGAAGCCAGATGTGCACATTGTATTAATGTGCTGAGTTTATGAAGGGGAAAATGTTTTATTGATCAAAGAGGAAGATACAAAAGGGAATATTTTACTCAGAATCATTTTCTCAATTTGTTGGAGCCTGTGAGTGATGAACGGACATAACATTACAGTAACCCTCCCATCAGGGGTCCGAGTCCAGCCTGAGATTTATTTACAAAAGATTCACTAATTTTGTTTTGTTTTCCAGTAAAAATATCTGGTAGAACTGTAGATTAGGGAGCACTATTAAGTAGTTGCTTATTAGCATGCGTATTAGTAAAATATTGGCTGTTTATTAGTACTTATAAAGCACATGCATGACCATATTCTAAATCCCATAACCCTAAACATAAATACTACCAAAACCACCTTACTTACTATCAAATTGGGAGTTTATTGAGGGAAAACTCTTAGTTAATAGTGAATAAATGTTCCCTAATCTAAAGTGTAACCAAATATTTAAATATCTTTAAAACAAGAAACACATTCTTAAGACATTAGATTGTGTAGGAGAATATACCTTGAATTCACTTTATTTCTTTTAGGAAAATATATGACATTGCGTGAAATGAAAAGCTCTTCAGCAACAAGAAATTTAAAATTATTATCCACAATTTACTGAAATATTTGGTTGTACTTTATTTTAAGGTGTTTTAAACATTTAATTATACATTTAAGTACTGAGTAATATTAACTATATCTACTTATTATATGGTTATGTTTAGGATTAGGGTTTGGCTTAGGGTTACTTGCATGTAATTATGCATTATTTATTGCTATTATAATAGTAAGTACATGTAACGTGTAACAAGGACACCTTAAAATAAAGTGCTACCAAACAATTTTAAAATATTAATTTGTAGAGAATATATGTTTATATATCATGCCATCATTTACTATTTAGATGTGTTTAAAACAGGAAAAAGGAAAACAAGGAAAACAAGTCTTAGTATCTAGTGCAATGTTGCAGTGTTTGATGATGATATAACAACATTTTCATGAAAAACCCAAACATTTTTTGCTGTCTGGAAAGGTATTTATAACATATATTGAGTGAAAGGTTATAGGCACCCATAAATAAAATGGAGGGCTATGAATAAACACAAGAAGAGAGAGACATAAAAGAGATACAGTGTGAAGCTCGCTACTGTCTCTTTAAACCTCACAGTCCCTCCCCCTTCCCCCCTAGAGCCAGAGAGAGAGCCGTCTTCACTAGCAGCCAAAGCCTGTCCATAAACTCCAGCCTCTTCCCCCTCCATCTGGCAGGAGGGACCGAGAGAGAGAGAGAAGAGAGAAGCGGAGTGTATCCACAGGGTTTCAGATCGGAGGCACAGGCAGCATCCCTCTCTCAGTCAGAGGCTGTCGTCACGGCGACAGGAGGTGTCTGTTTCCACGGCCGCAAGACGGAATGCGAGGCGGAAACGGTCGCCGCAGCAACAAGAGCATCCGAGGACTTCCAGGATTCCAGGAGAAGACGAGGGGCTCGAAAAGAGTGGAACTGATCTTTAATTTGCCACCTCCTCCCTCCTCCTCTTCCTCCTCCTCCTCCTCCACTTTCTCTCTGAAGGACAGCTCTGAATGAACCCTCCTTCTGACGGTGGGCGAGTGAGGCTGGACGGACACTGAAAAGAAAGACATAAAAGAGTGGGATTGTGTGTGGGAACGGGAGAGAAGTGGGGTTGATCGGCTGACTGACGCCACGACGAAACGGGAAGGATGAGCCGAAAACTGTATTCCCATCGTTCCTCGGGAGGGAGGAAAGGCAAACCTGCACGCACTTTCTTCCACTGACCAGGGGAGAGGTGAGACCGAGAAAGAGTGCCAGAGACCACTGTCTTATGAAGTGTATTTCAACAGAGGCTGGTGGGATTCAATTTGGTGAGCGTGTTCATTTGTATCTGTTCTTCTTGGTCTCTCTTTGCTCTCTGATTTTGTGTAGTAAACCAAAAGATATGTTACTAGATAAACAGAGAAATTGCTCTCCTTCCTGTCTTTCCAGGTGTTGTCAGATTGTCTCTTCTGGCAGCAGCTTGAAGGGTCAAGTTATTCTCTTCCAATTCTTCTTGGAGCAAAAGACGTGGAATTTACCTTCTCAGATGGCTTTTGAAGAAAGTCTGGATTTCACCTGGAAACTAGATCGAGATCTGTCTTTTAATGAAATGGGTGAGAAATGTCTCTCTGACCCGGAGGAAAGGATGCGCCATTCTGTGGGGGATTACGTGTGAAGCGTTCATCACAACACTTATTGTAAGTGTAGTTGCAATTTTGGCAATTGCTCTGAAAGCATTACGTACAAACGCGCAAGGACAAACACATCTATACACGCACACATGCTTTTTGGCTGAATTAACATCCCCTCTCTCTCCTTTTCTTCCAGATCCAGTTCAAGGAAAGCTAACGTTGGAATATTTCACCTTTTTTACTCCAAACACAAGAGAAAAGTCAAACATTGCAATCTAAAACAAAGAAGCACTTCGGTATTTTCTGTAAGAAGGCATCTTTGGGAGTTTCCTTTTTCTTCTTGGATTTTATGTGGATCAGTTGCTCCTGCGACCCTCTTGCCATGTCTTCATGGAAGAGAAGAATTCTGCGTCATAGACAGCCGCTTTCTGTCCAAAGTTACCCCTAAGGACTCCAAACGCATGCTAGGGTGAAATGAGCCACGCTTCTTCTTGCACATTTCGCTTCTTCATCCTGGAGTTCGGTGTGGATCTAACAGCCTAAGCGTCCTTTGATGATTCCAGCACCTTCTGTTCCATCCCCAAAATGCTCCGCTGTACACAGCAAGAGGAGGCTTGACCCCAGACCCAGCGAGGTCTCTCGGCTGCCCAGGCGTATTTAAGATGTTGAACCCTTCTCACGTGGCCCGAGCCCCAGATCGGATCAGTAGCACTGCGGCTCCCGGAGGCCCCAGACATGGATCGTGGCCCTCAGCGCTCCACACATCGGCCCATGAGCAGCCTGTGAAGGATGTCCCAGAGCGGAGCTCCAGCCCGGGAACCCTCTGAGACCCCCAGTCAGAGAGAACAGATCCGCAGCCACATGAAGATGGTGATCAAGCAGCTGGAAGGCATCCTCAAGGAGCTGAAAGATGTGGCACACGAACTGCGGGAGGTAAGGTTTGCTTGCCTTTTACTTGGTTTGGACTGCAGGTGACGGGTTTCTCGGCAGGAGATAAATAATGAATGTTTTCCAGTTTGGAGTGGCAGGTGGAAGCAGTGCCAGGGAGTCAATGTCGCCTCATTACACTAAGAAACCAAAACGAGCGGCCTTAACCTGAGAATTATCCAAAGACAAGGTGCACTTTTCCAGTGCACGAATCCGTTGCAACGCCAAATGTGACCCTGGACCACAAAACCAGTCATCAGGGTTGATACATCATGTGAATAAATGAAGCTTCTCATTGATGTATGGTTTGTTAGGATAGGACAATATTTGGCTGAGATACAACTATTTGAATTTTCAAATCTGAGGGTGCAAAAAATCAGAATATTGAGAAAATCGCCTTTAAAGTTGTCCAAATTCTTAGCAATGCATATTAAGTTTTAATATATTTACAGCAGGAAATTTACAAAATATCTTCATGGAACATGATCTTTACTTAATATCCCAATGATTTTTGGCATAAAAGAAAAATGGATCATTTTGACCCATGCAAGGCATTTTTGGCTTTTGCTACAAACACACCTGTGCTACTTATGACAGGTTTTGTGCTCCAGGGTCACAAATGATGGTGTGAGCGAATACAGAGTGAGAAAAATAGAAAGGGAACACTAAAGTGAGAGGCAGAGAAGAAGGGAAAGAGGTGTGCAAGGTAGGAGTCGAGCTTGGCAATGCAATAGTTATGTAAGCACTTTGTTATCGGCTGGATTCCTACTGTATTCTACCAACTGTCATGGTTACAAGATGAAAAGATTCCACTCTCTCTCTGTGTGTGCGTGTGTGTGTGTGTGTGTGTGTGTGTGTGTGTGTGTGTTCCTCGCTCTGTGTTTGGGAGTGAGCTGACGGCATAGAAAAAAGACAAGTGTGTGTCTGCGTCAATGTCACATTTCAGCTGAATAGATTCATGTGCAAGAAACTGTTGAAAAGCGACCAGATCTGCGCATGCACGAGAGGAAATAATGAATTCTTTCACTTCTCTCCCTCTCCATATGGACATTAAATATTTCAGTTCACTCTGGCTAGCACACCAGCTAAAATTCGCCCTTCCCGAACCATCCGTCATTCTTGGAGCTCCTTGGGCACTGGCATCTGTTCCCCTCCAGATTAGCCCATCCAGCTCACACCTCCAGACTAAAGCAGAACTACACCCTCGAGTCGCTCCCTCGTGATTGATGATGTGGGAATAATGCACGCTCTGGCTATTTATAAACACCAGGACTCTGTAAACGGCTCTATGCCCACACTACATATGGATCGGGCTAAAAATAAAGTCAAAAACTTCAAGACGAGTGTGTGTTCTGTGTGAACGCTGACTAGTGTGTGTTGGGATGGCTGTAGAGCTTTACATTAAGGAGTATTGATGATCAGTCCGGGGGAAGATGTGTAGATGGCGAATGTCGGATAAAATCTTTAATTCTTTTGGCTGTTTTAGAGGACTAACTGATGGATGACACTCAATGCTGAATGATACTTCAGGGATGCGTGATAATGGGGTCACATCACACGTAATGAGACTGCAGACTCTGCCTGAGAGTGTGAGAGAGGTTTGCCAACATTGTGAGGACTGAATGTCCCCATAAGGACTGTAAAACCTGAAGTCACATGCATTTTGGGGGTATGAAGTGGTCCTTAAGAGGGAAATGGCTTCATAAACATACAAAATAACATCTTAATTAAGCTATTCAAATGTAGAACTCCAAGGCTTAGGGAGTAGAAAATAACACTAGCTCTGTATAAAAAAGCAGTAGATGTCAATGTGTTTGTTGTACTGACACATCAACAAGTACAGATAGTTTTGCTTTTCTTCCCGTTAGATCAAAACGGTTACAGTTAAACCATCTCTACCCCTCAAAGGCCGCAGAGAATTGACGCTTTTGGTGTGCTCGAGTATATGTGTGTTCATACCCTTTAACCCTGTTTGACTTCAAAGTACTGCAAGTTTGTGCTGAGATGGAAAAGACTTACGTAACTCTACCAGTAACTTACATAAAACGACACAAACAGCTCTGAATTAGTCATCAGTTCTGTCATTCTGCAGGAATTTAGCATCTCACACGAGTCTGAAGTCTTTTCGCATCTCCTCCCATCCGCTCAAACTCCAATTCAACCCTCCAAGCTTTTGCTGCTGCACTTTTTAATTAATGCTAACCGCCGCAAGCTAAGATCATCCTTGCAAACAAACGCTGAGGGAAATGCTGTCATTCTCTTTCCTCTGACGTTCGAGACGCAGCGTAAATAAAAAGAATGGTTTACGCAGCCCTTTTGATGGGTTGCATTAAAAATAAAGGCAGCAGTTAATTTAGTCTTTTTTGGAGGGAGCAGCATTGGTGCACTAGATGAAATAAGTCATGACTGAAGGAAAACGTTTCCCTAAATTAGAGTTGAACTTACATTAGAGCCAAACTTGACAGCTAGTGATCACCGTTTGACATTTTGATAATAAGTTTGATAAAAAGGTCATGCGAGTTTAGAGCAACTTGACGGGCAGATGATGACTTGACCCAATTTAGACGTGTCAGTGGATGATTTCTGCCACAGCGTTTTGAACAAAACTTTTTCTCACCATAACTGTACAGTTAAATATTAGATACAATAAGGTTCATGTTGACGTCAAAACAAGATTTTTTTTTTTTTGCAGCAATCTAGGTCAGTGTTATTTTAGTATCATTGAGATGCTATTATAGTTTTTATGACTATTTTGAACCAGTTTTATATTTTTCATTTTAATTTTAGTTACACTTTTTAGAAGTTTCTGTTGTTTTATATGTCTGTATAGTTTTATTCATTGTATTTATTTGTTCATTTTTTATTTTAGCTATTTAAGTATATCAAGTTAAACTAAACTGAAATGAGAAAAGTTGCTAAAATAGTTTTTATATTTTATTTCAGTTAACATTTCTATTTATTTCAAGCGGTTTTAGTTTCTGCTTTAGTTTTAATTAACTTTAACAACCCTGATCTAGCTTTCATTTCTACATATACTAATGCAGTTTTTATATTTCTAGCTGAATAAATTTAAAATAATGTATTATAAATGAACATTATCAACAATTTTATGTACTGGCGCTAACATACATTAATAAATGCTGTTAACACGTAGTGCATTTGTTATTTCATTTGTTTACAAATGTTAACAAAGTTATAGCAATATTTTTGATTAATGTTTCTTTTATGTTTTCAATTTTAGTTTCAGTTCTGTTTTTAATGAATAATTATAACCCTGATCTAGGCCAACATTAATTTCTAAATATATTAATGCATTTATATATATATATTTCTAGTTGAATAAATTAAATATAATGTATTATAAATGAGCATTATCAATAATTTTATATATTCACATTAACCCAGATTAAGAAATTCTTTTAAAATGTGGTATATTAGTTGTTTCTTTAATTTATTAATGTTAACGAACCTTATATATATGTTTTAAATTTAATTAACTAATTCATTTTTTATTTATTTTTTTGGATTGATTGATGCAATATATCATCTTTGAATCAATTTGTATAGGCGTGCCACTTCTGGTGCTTACCTTGATAAATTTAAGGCACTTACTGGTATCCTCATTCAGGCTTTTAACTGTAAATCAGCAGGTTTGATCCCACTTAGAGGTGATCCATTAACTATAGACCCTGTTTCTGTTCTACTGCCATTGTGTGCTTGAGCAAACCACTTAACCCATAGCTGCTCCAAAGGGATTCATTGAAACTGCCCTACAGTAAATTAATTTGGATTAAACATCTATATGTATTAAGCACATTATATCATTCACAATATTGTTATAAGATCACACATGCAAGAGTTTTATTGGCCTTTGTTTAAGCGTAACATTATCACACTGACTGAATCAGACAGCGCTCCCCCTGGAGTCAGCTAGTAGTTGCGCTGAATTTGATAATCAATATATTTCATTAATGAGTCGATTCACTGCTGCTGTCCTCAGCGAGCCGATCGGCGTCCGAATTCTCTGTGGCGCGGAGAGCAACATGCACAAACCATCGATAACATAAACACTCCCATTATGGTTAAATACCCCCGATGCATAACGGGCCCACACAGGGCGTCTATGGATTGTCAGAAAATACAAGTGCTTGGAATTGAGTGTCGGAAGAGAGTGAGAAAAGCACCATTCTTTCTAGGGAGGAGCGAAAGAGAGCGAGGAAGTCGACAGAGACAGAAAGACACAATACGGAGAGGAGACTGTGTCTCACAGCATGTAACGGGAGGGACGAGTGTCATTTGGACAAAGAGTACTTATCTTTGCTCCAGTGCAGTGTCTGCAGCTTGGTGAAGTGTCTGTGCCTGAGCTCAGTAATTTGAGAGATTGCTTTATCACTCAGAAGCAGAGGCTGTGATGCAACGGCAAACATGGCTTCCTGAAAGTTGAGATTTCCTCGGCCTCTTCTAATGTCCTCGCTAAAATAATAATGAGACGACTCATTAAAGGAATCGTTTGCACCAAAATGAACATTCTGTCATCATTCATTCACACTGGAGTCATTCAGAACTCTTCTTTCTTCTTTTGAAACACAAAAGTAGGGATTTTCTAGAATGCATTTTCATGGCATGTTTTCATGGCATGCAATTATGATGAATTAGGAATGAAGCTTTCAAGCTTCAAAAAGCATGCAACAGCACTCTACATATTGATTTTTTTTTTTATACATGTCAATTCTAAATATTTCAAATGGTTTCAGTATTCATTTTCTGTGGTATTGATACACTGGCACCAGTTGCGCTTTCTTTTCATTTGTAGAATAGTAAATTCTACAAACTTTGCATGTGCTGCGAGATGCACTTGGGAACACAATGTGCATCAGTTGTGCTTTATTTTCATAATTTGCATAATTTGCAACTTTTTGTGAGCATATGATTACAGTGTTTCAGTAAGTTTGTAATGAGAAGTGTTTGTACACCTGCTGTCATACACACTTAAAAGGTTTTTCCTGTAGTTTTCCGCCAAAATAAAATGTTTTATATATATATATATATATATATATATATATATATATATATATATATATATTATA
>JAFVLL020025211.1:0-41197 GCA_021397915.2 Tor tambroides | reverse complement strand
ATTGTCATGTTAGAATAGAAAAGGGTCCTGTCCAAACTTTTGCTATGAAATTAGAAGCACACAATTCCCTAGAATATCATTATATGCTTAAACATTAAGATTTATACTCATGGAAATTACTAAAGTAGTCAAACCTGTTCATTAGAAGGGGGCGACCCAATACTTTTGGCAATATAGTGTATGTAAAATCTGTTTATGAAGTATTTACATAGATGTTCAATGTGGAAGAGCTTAAAGAGAGCACACTGAGCTTAATTGGAGCAGCAACAATTTTTAATAAATTTCATGTAATATTTATAAAGAATTTTGCTAAATAGTCATGTATTAAGTTCATACATATTTTAATATGATTAACTATCTATAAAATTATACTTTTTCTTATTGATGTCACACTGAAGTTGTGATTTTTCAAAGTAGTGTACCCTTTAAGCTCACCTTAAAATATGAAATCTTTAAAAATTACAGCACTGTAAAACCACAGACCAGCAATAAACTGTCCATTTATAGTATTATGGATGTAAAAGTACAAGCCAGTAAACCCTGTGAAGTAATATATTAGCGTAGCACACAATCTTAATTCAGCTAGTCAGCTAACTGTGTTCTGTAGCATCTGTGCTATGTTGCTAAAACTATCTTTTGGATCTAATGTAATTATTACCCACATCCAAGTTCCAGGATATAATATGCAACTTACACTTATCTTTTCAATAGCCGCATTTCCACTGTCGGGCCAAAAGCGGGCATGCTAGTGCGTGCCAGGGCCAGTCGTGTTTTCACTGTCACTTTCGGGCTTGATCGGGCCTCGTCAGTGCTTCGTCAGTGCTTCCTCAGGGCCAGCGGCCTGGGTTTTTTGGCCCGACGACCTTGGGCCAAAACCTTGGGCCAAAGCGGGCCAGCTGGGGCTAGAGGAGTGGTTATGAACAAAGGCGGAGTTTCTCTGTGTCTGGAGAGCGTCAGCGCCACGGATCATTTCATAAAGTTAACTATAACACCAGCATTAAAGACTTAAAATAATTTTAGTGCAAAACTCACTTTCAAACAGCAGCGAGTGTTTGAAATAACTTCTGTTTGAGAGCCGATGTGGATTATGATCACCATACAAGGCAGATATATTTATAAGCGATGCAAAAGACTATGCACGTTAGCCATTAACATTACCATAGTAAACATGGTAAATACGACTGCTTGAAGAAATCAGATGTCAGCTGCTTATTCTCTATCACAATCGTGTATTTATTTAGTAACATTTTATCTGTCATAAAAGTCTTGTCTCGAGAGCAAATCACGCAAACAAACGCCCACTTTTATCATGTTCGTTTTGTGATCGCGCTAGTTCCAGTGACTTATTTCTTAGTAGTTTTCTGATAACTTCTCTTTGTTGGTGAAATGATGGGGTTGTGTGACGTTGTTTCAGAGAGGCATGTAAAGTGTGGGTTTTAGTGAAGCGCAGCAGAGCTTCTGGTCCAACGGTGGAAATGCAGCGTTATTTTGGGCTAGGTGCTACAGGTCCAAGTCTGTTAGCCCCGCCCGGCCCATTTAAAGCACTGGCTCTCACTGGCCCGACAGTGGAAAAGTGGCTAATGTGTATGTGGACAACATCCAGATACAGGTCGCATGTTAATGCAAAGTGTAAATGCAGCCTATTATTTGTTCCTGGTCATATCATTTTGGCTGAGCACAAAGTTGTTTAACTTTTATATAGGCAATTTATTTTGACGTTTACCGGAGTACAGCGCTGATTTTGTAGCATACGTTTGACTGAATTGTTTGCTTTTGTCTTTATTTCCTCTTATATAAGCCACTCATACTTTGTACTTATACTTTTATAATGGCTTTTATTGTTCATTAAAACTGACATTAAAAAGAGGCAGAGTTGTGCTTATTGTCGCGCTTTATTGTCGATCGCTACTTTCCGGCGTACACCACACCTATCAAGTAGGGTACTGTTGGCGGTGGAAACGCAAGCTGGATCAGGGTGTTTGGTCCTGAATCGTACCGTACCGTACTGTACTGACCCGTACCGCTTGGTGGAAACGAGTCAAAAGGGGACAGGTGTTGAAATTTGGGGAAAAAAACACCAAGTTTTTTCTCCTCAAAGTTTGCATGCCTGTAACTCAAGAAGTATTAAAGATATCTTGATATCCATTTAGAATTTTGGTTCTTATTAGAATTTTGGCCCCATATGGTTCAATCTCAGAGATATTGGGAGAGAGATATATTATTTATGCATTTATATATATATTTTTGTTTATTATGTAGCTTTGGCATTCCATAGATGAGGAGCTGTCGAATATGGCTACCGTAGACTCTCAGCCATTTTCAGTGGTGGAGGATGAAGGGTTTGGGGGTCTCATCCATGTTCTGGAACCTACCTACTACGCACTACTAAGCAGGCAAGTGTGTGTACAAATAAACAGAGGCCAATTTAACAAGTTACAATGGACAATATTTTTATGAATAACCTTTCTTTTACTTTTACACATTTTATTGTTGCACTCTTCAGGCCTTGAATAATATGGTGGCCTCAAAATATGAGGAAGCCAGGAGCAAGGACAGGGCTCAAGTGGAAAATGTCAAGGCTGTCTCTCTAACCTCATATATGTGGACAACATTGATGCATATCTTGCCATAACCTGCCACTACATGGATGAAAATGAGCTGATTACTATCTTGTTGGGGATAGAAAAGTTTCCAAATAGCCACACAGCTGACAATATAGCTCTTGTAAAAGACAAGGTTATGGAGAGTCAAATGTCTTGTCACAGATGCTGCAACAAATATGATTGCTTATGACAGACATCACTCTACTTCATCCACACAAGTATGAGGCCATAGAGGACGTGATCCATGTGCTCTCACCATTCCACCAGGATACAGTAGAACATAGGAGAGAAACGTGTCTTGGGTTCAAAAGACATTCCATGATGAAAATAATCATTCTTTACTGGGACAACAAATCAGGTATGTATTTGCGTATTTATTAATCTATAAACAGTTTTTTGGGGCTGACGGTTTTCCTTTGCAACAGAACAAAAGGTGGTTCATATTGCAAATGGATCTCGTATATGCACAAACAGCTTGTAACACTCCAAAGACTAAAGTCTCAAACCCAAAGAAATATTCTTTATAAAAGTTAAGACTTGTCTTTTATAATAGTTAAAGGATTAGTTCACTTTCAAATTAAAATTTCCTGATAATTTACTCACCCCCATATCATCCAAGATGTTTATATATTTCTTTCTTCAGTCGAGAAGAAATTAAGGTTTTTGATGAAAACATTCCAGGATTTTTCTCCATATAGTGAAGTTCAATGGACTCCAAACGGTTGAAGGTCAAAATTACTTTCAGTGCAGCTTCAAAGGGCTATAAACGATACCAGACGATGAATAAGGGTCTTATCTAGCGAAACGATTGATCATTTAAAAAAAAAAAAAAAAAAATTTGCTTTATAAACACAAATTCTCGCCTTGCTCTATTCTGCGACGCGCATTCATGACTTCACGTAATACGTAATTACGTTGAAAAGGTCAGCTTGAGAGGTTTGTATTGCCGCAGCAGTGTCCTCCATCTGCCTAATTTCTTCCTCTGTGTATTCCGGTTCAAAAAGGTAGGGCGGGGCGAAAAACTCCATCTCATCTTCTCTAAGTTCAAAATCATCCGACATAGTTGTTTTACTTTTTAACTCCTTTTTTTGTAAACGGCGTTTGACTTCGTATTTGCGCGTTCATCTTGTAAACACTGACTCGGTACTTCCGCCTACGTCAGGCGTGACCTTTTCAACGTAATTACGTAAAGTCACGAACGCGCATCGCAGAACAGAGCAAGGCGCGCATTTGTGTTTATAAAGCATATACATTTTTATTTCTTTTTTAAAATGTCCAATCGTTTCGCTAGATAAGATCCTTATTCATCGTTTGGTATCGTTTATAGGCCTTTGAAGCTGCACTGAAACTGTAATTTTGACCTTCAACCGTTTGGAGTCCATTGAACTTCACTATATGGAGAGAAATCCTGGAATGTTTTGATCAAAAACCTTAATTTCTTTTCGACTGAAGAAAGAAAACATCTTGGATGAAATGGGGGTGAGTAAATTATCAGGAAATTTTAATTTGAAAGTGAACTAATCCTTTAAGACTTCCTGAAACGTCTAATATAAACGCCCCCACAAATCTACGTCACTGTGTAGGTAGATTTGCATAACACCGACCAAATGTATATTCAAAGAAATAATGCCATGTCGTGGAGATGCTGTGTTTAAAAATATGGTAAGGGGTTTAACATTTCCGTCACATGCTTGAGGAATCAGCCAATCACAATGCACTGGATTGCTGGCCACGCTTTTCAGAACGACGAGCTTTGTAAAAATGCAGTTTCAGAAAGGCAGGGCAGAGAGGAGCAACAATGTACGGTATGTGGAAAATGTTTTTTTTTAAGCTTAAACCGCATAAACGCATTGCATTACACCAATTACACAAAATAATATTATATTTAACATCGTCATATGACGATGCTAAATATAAATGTATTAGGTTGACCATTGACAAAACCTGACAATAAACCTGACCAGATACATCAGAGAACAAATTTTTTATATGTTTAAAGTCAATGAGTGTAATGACCATGGCAACCTTGCTTGAGATTTAAACCATGTGGGTTCCTTAATCAAAATAAAATGACTTGATGAGGTTGTATGTGCCACCATCGTCAGAACCCAAGACGAAACCCCATTTCTATAATGACTGCTCTCAGTGTTTAGCATGGTAATCTACGTGACAATATTAATGTGTTTGGTTTTGGTGAAATAGATCTTCTACGCTGCTGCCCCCCATATATAACATACAGTGGGGAAAATAATTATTTGATCCCCTGCTGATTTTGTAAGTTTGCCCACTTAAAAAAAAAAAAAAAGAAAAAAAAAAAGGGTTTATAATTTTTATGGTAGGTTTATTTTAACTGATAGAGACAGAATATCAAACAAAAAATCCATAAAGCAGCATACAAATGTTAAAAAAAGATTTACATTTTAGTAAGTCAAATAAGTATTTGATCCCCTACCAACAAGCAGGAATTTTGGCTCCCACAGATTGGTTATGTGCACATGTGGAACACAGGTTAGTCCTGTCACTTTAAGAAGATATTCCTAATTTCAGCTCGTTGTGTGTATATAAAAGACTCCTGTCCATAGAATCTGTATCTTCCATTCCAACTTCTCCACTACCATGGGCAAGACCAAAGAGCTGTCAAAGGACATCAGGGACAAGATTATAGATCTGCACAAGGCTGGAATGGGCTACAAGACCATCAGCATGACTTGGTGAGAAGGAGACAACTGTTGGTGCGATTATTCAGAAATGGAAGAAATACAAAATAACCATCAATCGCCCATGGTCTGGAGCTCCATGCAAGATCTCGCCTCATGGGGTAAGGATGATCATGAGAAAGGCGAGGGATCAGCCCAGAACTACACGGAAGGAGCTTGTTAATGATCTCAAGGCAGTTGGGACCACAGTCACCAAGCACACTAACACATTACGCCACAAAGGACTGAAATCCTGCAGCGCCTGCAAGGTCCCCCTACTCGAGAAGGCAATGTATAGGCCCGTCTGAAGTTTGCCAATGAACGTCTAAATGATTCAGAGAAGGCTTGGGAGAATGTGCTTTAGTCAGATGAGACCAAAATTGAGCTCTTTGGCATCAACTCGACTTGTCGTATTTGGAAGAAGAGAAATGCTGACTATCACCCCAAGAACACCATCCCTACAGTCAAGCATAGAGGTGGAAACATGCTTTGGGCTGTTTCTCTGCTAAGGGTACAGGACGACTTCACCGCATTGAGGGGCAATGTACCATAAAATATTAGACTAGAACCTCCTTCCTTCAGCCAGAGCACTAAAGATGGGTCGTGGATGAGTCTTTCAGCATGACAATGACCCAAAACATACCGTCAAGGCAACAAAAGAGTGGCTCAAGAAGCAGCACATTAAGGTCATGGAGTGGCCTAGCCAGTCTCAAGACCTTAATCCTATAGAAAATCTGTGGAGGGAGCTGAAACCTCGAGTTTCCAAGAGACAGCAAAGAAACCTTCATGATTTAGAGAGGGTATGTAAAGAGTGGACCAAAATCCCTCCTGAGATGTGTGCAAACCTGGTGACCAACTACAAGAAACATCTTACCTCTGTGCTTGCCAACAAGGTTTTCTGCACTAAGTCATATTTTCCTTAAAATACATTAAAAAAATGGAAAAAATGACAAACTATTTCCATGTTTTACATTTTTTTTATGTACGGAAATCACGATTTCTCCCGTTCTCTCTCACAGACGCGCGCACAAGTGAACAAACTTGTTGTCAGAGCTGCCGCGCTAATTTATCAGGAAAATAGTTTCGCAGCTGAATATCTAGATGACATTTCTCAATAGCGAGGTTCTTGAAGCAGTTCAACAAAGATTCGTAGAGATGCTGCTGCTAAATATTGCTGAGACGCACATATGCAGGTTTTCACACGCGCTTAATCGCTCTCTCTCTCTCTGTCTAATAACTGCATTAATTACTGTGTTAGCCTGCATGTCAATGTTTCAAGCCTCTGTTATTATCTCTAAAATGACGTTTTGGAAATTGCAATGGAAGGTTTATGAGGTACGCAAGAAATTAGTTCAACACGTGAGATTTCAGGACAGAAACATGACAAATGTCTTGAAATAAATCATCTCTTGATGCGTGGTTGTGACTCCAGGCCTTTCAAATTATTAGAGAAATAATACACTCCCGAAGTGGTAATGTGGCCACGACGCTGGAGCCTATTAATGGAACGGTCTTTCTCCATTCTCAAACGAATTAAGACATTTGATTTTTTATTGACTGAAAGCAAGCGCTTATTGTGATAGAAATGCTGTAACGGTTTCCACTGATTACGAAATATTTTTGTTTGCTGGGGTGGTAATATTATATAGGCCTATTAACAAGGAAGGGGTGCCCAAAATATTGTTTTGCCTATGTCACGATAAGAGGTAAATCCGGCCCTGCCTCTATCATATGTTGCTGCCTTCATTATTGTACTATACATTTAAAAGAAATGTCTTTTAATTTTATAGTTTATATATAAATACATTTACTTGTTTTCATTAATGTATTTTACAACAATACAAACAATGTGTAATATTTTACCAGATTTAGTCCTACACTTATTCACTTTTATTTGTTCCCCACTAAAGAATATTTCACTAAATGTTTAGATTTTATAAAATTGTGTACTTATGATTTTTCTAGAATAAATTTTGCTGCTAAATTATCCACTAACCTAGTTTATAATAGTATTTTTGTCACCAATTAAGATATATTTTTTCATTTATTTTTCATTAAAATTAAGTTGCCTATATTTAGCAGATTGTGTTCAACACACAAAAGAGTGACAATCAGGTCAACACACAGAAGTATTGAAATTCTACATTGATTTAACATTTTAAAAAAACTGCGCTGGTATCGAATCGGCCGATACTCAGAATTTTCTGGCTCGGCTCTGAAAAAATGGTATCGTTGCATCCCTAGTTTATATGTACATCATATGCTATATGTAACATGTTTTCAATACTGTAAATACTGATTGTACTGATAAAACTTTTATTTTATATGTTTGCATCAGATTATTTACCTGGTGACTTGAAGAGGCCGACTCCACTTTCGCCAACCCAGCAGGACCTTTTGAGCTTATCTGGACAACCTGGAATGTCTCCTGAGCACCAAGTGGAACTCTGAAACAGGGTGTTTAAGCTGTTCCCTCAATAGATTCGCATCAGGGTTATTCCGTGTCAACTCAACCAGAAGGCCCCGGCTCAAATTGTTTTATTTTTTAAATATTTTTTTTTGTGAAAGAAAGCCAAAATATTAAATTTCATTGTTGTATATTTACTGAGTAATTCACTGTTGTAGAGGGGAGTCAAAATTACAATTTTCACTTGAGATTCAAAGCTAAATTATAGGGGGTTAAAATGACTTCAGAAAGATGGCAGCATCATTGTTATTTTTACACAGAGATTGGTAGTGCCAATGGTGAACATTCAAAAATGGGGATACACACTTTTCTTTTAAAGACGAATGTCTGAAGAACAAATGTTGAAACATGAAAGTATCTCATTTAGAACATACCTGTTGGAGTGCCATAAATATTCTTTTTCCAAAGTTTTTGTGCCTGTAACTCAAGAAGTATTCAAGATATCTCGATATGATTTTAAATTCTAGTTCTTATTTCTTTTGGAATATTTATTTTCCAAGGCCCTATATCATTCAGTCCCAGAGATATGGGGATATGAATGCAGCTCCATATTCAGATTGCTGAATAATACCTATTTTCAGTGATCGAAAACCTAATGTTGGTCACTTTATGTACAGCTGATAGTTAAATGCTTTAAAGTTTGAGGTACTATCAGTGATTCTGCCAAATATGCCCTTTAGCAGTGGATACCACTTGATCTATGATTATGCTTCACATTATAAAAATTAAAAAAAAAAGAAAGAAATTCAAATAATCCAGGTGAGGCAAATCTTGGGTTTATTTATGTGAATACAATGTGTGGGGAAAGGGGGCATAGGTAAGAGATGTGGGAGTGTCTAAGTTTTCTGGTCCTTGCCAAAGATGAAGTGACCTTATACTGGACTGTAGGTTGGCTGGTGTGTGGTCTTTAATCTGAAGGCTCAGTCACTGGGGACTTGCTGGTGCCAGAAATTCTTTGATGAAAGAGGACAGCCAAACTTTGATCTATCACATTTGTGGCTGACAAGGCCTCCTGATGAACCCACTAACACAACTTGGAGTTGATTTTCAAGATTGGAATGCCAAATTTGCAGAGTTAAGCATTCGCACAGTCACACTCTGCTGCACACACTGGCACATTTGGTGATCTGATGCTTCAGTGGTGACCCTTGAGCCTTTCCTCCATAATTATGAGGCCACAGCTGTTTAATTATGCAGTACATCAGTCTGTCCTTTCTGGAGTCAACCAAGTGGGCAGTTGAGTAACACTGAACTTCAGCTTTTGCACAAAAGACGACTCTGATGGATCCATTTGTGTGGATGAACAGAGCATTACCCCAGCGTGCCAAGTAAAGGCTGCTGCTGATCTGCTGGATGCTACAATCATGGAGGTCAAGCTTGTTCCAGGCACTGATGACCCTCTGTCTAGAAAAGTCAGTTATCACAAGCTTACCTTTCTCCTTGCAATCTCAAAAAGACTTTGCTCAGCTTCTATACGTGGTAACCAGAGAGATGATTCGGACCACACACATCCTTCACACAGGGATCCAACTCAGCAGACACTACCTGGTCAGTGAGGCACAGATTGTTTCTCAGTGGAGTCAGACTGTCTCCCAGTGTTGTAGCCCACATCCTCTTCCTAGGGATGTTGTTAGTGGGGGGGAAAAGGGTGACAGAGTTCATAGGGCCCAGAGGTTGACAGGGGCCTACTATGCCACGTGTTCTTGCGATTGACACCCATAGCAAGTTCAATGCACAGGGCCCAGAATTCCTAGCAGCGCCACTGCTTCTCCTCATGTGCTATGCCAGCAAAAACCTCTTCATATTAATTCTCATATGATTGAAATGTCTCTCTGGTCTGAAAGGCTCTGATTACTGAGAGAACAGTTAATCTAAACCTATCTGCTCATCACCAGCAGGAACTGTAGGCCTGTAGTTTGCCTCCTCCACCTTCCCAAATAGTTCCTGACAAATTTGGTTCAGTCACTGTACCAGAGGAGAGCATGTTTTTCCTTTTTGGCCTTTGACACTTTCTGACTCCCTGAGTTCCAGTGTGCCACGCCAGCCAGCAGATGCACCTGGAAGGGGACAGCAGCACAGTGGGCATCATGTTGGGCAGAAAAGAGTGAAAGCCTTGCAGACTGCTGTTTCCTCTCACTGCGCTGTACTGTCAAAGGCACACACTATTAGGGGTCACATACTTTGTGATGGTGTACATGTTCTTCCAGTGACAGCGGATGGGCACGCAGGGCATGCACTGCGGGGGGCCCCGTGATAAGACGATGGGGTGCGTTGAAAGATAATCATGTTTCGATGATAACCAGAGATAATGTCAAAAGCATAAAATATTGTCATTAAGAGTATTTGACATTTCCAATCAATGTAGGCCTGTTACATTCTGGCTATTATTATTAGGTTAGTTTTATTACATTAATATTACAATTAATTTGCTCCACAATAATTTCATAGCACATCACAGCGTAACTGATGCGCTGTGTGGATAAAAGATTAGGCTATTAGCTTAGGCTACTTCTCATTGAAAATGTTTTAAAAATGTCTTTTAAAACAGGTCTGTTATAGCCTACAATGAATTATAGGCCTATAGTCTACATAAAATTAACACTTCGGTCATCAATGAAATTTAAGAGCAGATTTATTTTAAGCACCGACTTTCAAAAAGTCTCTTGTTTATACTACGTTTGGGCCACAAGAGAAACATTAAGGAAATAAAAGCAGTAATATACTACATATTAAATAGGAGATTTGTCTCTTGTCGTCTCTGAGAGAATATGCGCCGTTAATGCGTGCGTTGTCAGATGCAGAAAGCGCCTTCAGTTTTTACTTTTACTTTACTTTTACTTTCATTTTGAGAGACATTCACTGGCATAACTCTTGCACAAAGTTTGCAGATATCCAGTGGCTCACCTTCACGGTTTAAAACAAATATTTCTGTTTTAAACTGTGAAGGTGACGCACCCCCTGCTACCCCCTGAATCGGGAGGAGGGCCTCTGTCTTGCGGTTTGCGGTGGGGGCCCGTGGATTTGCGCTACGCTACTCTGTTCCTCCCTGGTGGATCCTGGATGCAGTCAAGGTGCTTCTGTTGGTTCTCCGAGATGTGGTCGATTGGTTTTAGCGTCCTTGAACAGATGCATCTGTTTTTTATCCATCCCAGCTCCCTTCAGGATGTCAATGGCACTCTGGACACAGTGGGAGCAGCTGTGAAATCCTCCTGACATAATAGCTAAGATCTGACTTGCTGACATGCAATTCAATGATCTGTCTATCAGTCAGGAAAGCATAGCTGGCTGGGTGGCCTGCGCATATTGCCTGTACCAGGAATGCCATGCTGTTCTTGTTGTAGGCAAAGACTGCAGCAGAGAGGGCCGACTTCAGGTGATGATCTGTTTGCATGGCTGCATCAAATCAATGGAAACAGTGAAAGATGTCGAGCTCTACCAGCATAACTCTGTCTGTCCATTCACAGCAGAGCTGTTCCAGAAGGCACGCCATGGACATGATAGCAGCCACAGTCCACATACATGAGTTCAGGAGATGCCTCACCAGCTGTTCTATACCTCTCCTTGAGGCCTTTATCCATCACCCACATTTTGTCCAGTGATTCCTCACAGGTCAGGACTGATATGAGGATATGTCCCAGCTCACTGGTCACATTGGTTCACCATTCTCCAGTGCCTTTTCCATCTCTAGAAAGTTGCTTGCAGATCTGATAATGAATACAAAATAAAGAGGAAAAAAAATAATTTTTCCCCACAGTATTGACAAACAATACCTGACAACTAAGGGGTGAAAGGCATGAACTTATGCTGCCTTCACGTGCTATCGGAAATTTCCTGTTTCCCACTTATGAAGTCATGATAACGAGCTTGTCGTATTCAAGTGCTTTAATGTCGGAAAGAATAAAATGTATCATCCCATTGGTTGACAATCATATAAACATTCACCGTGCTATACATGCAGTTTGTTGACAATTCTGGAATTTCGGTCAAATACATGCTTATTTCACTGCTTATAAAACATACAATATGCTTTGAATGATTGTTCATATCTAGCCACTAATTTAGCGACAAGACAAAGGGATGTAGTTGTTGTGAGAACAGCATTGACAGCAGTAATGGTTGTCCCCTCCACCATGTTTAAAGTTTATGACCCACCCAACTTGGAAACTCAGGTATCAAAATTATTTCAGAATTTCCCAGTAGTAAATACGACTTGAGAGGCCGTTCACGTGCAATTTCCGATTAGGAAACTCGTATTTATGATAATTCCGATTAGCATGTGAAGGCAGCATAAAATACTGATAATGAGATGTGCACAGCTGAACAGAATGACACAAATTAACAACCATGACAAGACTAAGGGTAGATGGTGCAAACTGAAAACAAAGGCCATGTGATGTGTGTGAATGTGTGACAATCAGACATTTTTGCATTTGTAAGCATGTTAAATTTACCTTCTTGGTGCCAGTCGTACTTTAAGACTTTCCCAAAAGTGGACATGATCTGTGCTTTGTGGTCGTCAATGTTTTCAGCTTGAGTAATAAGAAAGGCTTTCCTCAGCAGCTTTGGTAATGGCAGCTCTCTACTTGGTGGTGTTTGCTGAAATTGTTGTCAAAAATTCCCTGAAAGCAGAGAAAAGACTTACAGACACATACTTCATCATTGATGGTTAAAAAAAAAAAAAACACCAGATGGAGGCGGTTTGTTCCAATTACAGTGAGGGTTCCTACTGTGTTTGTGTCAGATGGAAATCTGCACTTGTGTATGCTAGTCTTTGCCTGAGAAAAACAATTAACTGCAACTTACTTGTGCTCTTCCCAGGCTTTTTGTACTGGCTGTGGAGGGTGGTGTCTTGCCTTTGCAGGTACTCTTCACAGTGCTGCCCTTAGTGCGATCCCTCATCAGGTGGATCATCCCTAAAATTAAAGCACAGTCATTGGATGCATGCCTGTGAATCATTCATTCATATATAAGTGCAGTCATTTAGAAACAAAATTGTGACATTATGCAGAGACTCACTGTAATGCTAAGACAGCAGGGAACACTCCTCTGTAAGCTGATTGATGATGGTCCATGATAGGAAACGACCAGTGGCGCATTCCTCTGACTCCTTGGCAGCCTTTCTGCATGAATTACCTGCAGGACCTTAGTTAGCATGGAGCATAGGCGCCGATCTCCACAGAAATGACCTAGCACCCACAAAAAACATGAGATAGTCTCTGTTCATTTTAACTAATAAGAAATGGATTACAGTTTTTATGACTTTAATCTCACTTTTATAGTTCATTTGAGGCAGTTTTTGGCATTATTTTAATAGCGAATGTCGAGAGTGCATTATTGTAATACAACAGGGCCCCTGCACGAATCTCTTGGTTTGTTCTCCCATATGTAGTGATCATGGCTCTGCTCTCACTCAGATTATGTGTGCACCCTTAAACTTTGGGGGGGGGGGTCGGCCACCCACCCACCCACCAGCAGAAACATAAATCAGCTTCTATGGCATGTACTCCAGCCAGACGTGGCAGGTCTGTCTGACCATTTTGGAATACCCACAACAGTGCAGAAAGCATTCTGACTGGAACGTTCTGGGCAATTAGACCTGGGACAGCAGAGACTGTAATGCCACACTCCAATTTTATCTCCAGAAAAAAAAAAAGTCTGTTGAGGGGACTTTCCCTTCCACCATGCCAGGAAATTCAGGAGGATGAAACCACATCCGGTCATCCTTCAGGACTTTCCTCCACCCCGTGTTGCCATGCTTGTCTTGATAAGACATTGCCCTCTGAAAGAGTTAACTTTCTTCATCCTCCTTTAGCCACATGATGTCTGCTTTGGGGAGCCCATTAGGACCAGACTCCCACATTTTGTGCCAGCCCTCAAATGTCTCCTGGTAGTATAACAAAGACAAAACCTTATGTAACAACAACCACTGACTACTTAGACCTAAACAGTTTCCTTATCTAACAACTACTGAGTATTTAGACTAAAACAGTTACCTCAGGATGTGCAGTGTCTGCTGCTGATGCAGTGCCCAGATACGGCTAAAGTGCTGCACCAGTCACATCAGCACCAGCTACACATGCAGCCGCCTTATCAGCATCAGTCACAACAGAAACTGATGCAGGATCCTTAAAAATGATACATGTATTATTAGTAAAAACATTTTTCATTAAGAATACTTTCATCTAAGCATACTTTTGTGTGGCCTCCCCATTTATGCTGCCCCACCAGGAACCGGGGGGATGTAACAGGTAATTGTGATTTATAAACTATCGACTTGCAGCTCATGGTGGAATTGAGCCTGTGTGTGACTTCTGTGGAGGATCTGAATAGGCATCTTTTCCTAGAGACTTTTTCTACCCCATGGATCTTGTGCTTGAGTTACAGGCATACAAACTTTGGAGAAAGAATATTTATGGCACTCAGACAGGTATATTATATGCAATAGTTTTGACAGAAGGAAACAAGAATACATTTATAGTTTCAACATTATTTGTTCTTCAGCTATTCCTTTTTAAAAAAAAATAAAAAAATAATTACCAGCTTTAAGTGTCCCACATTTGGTTTTTGACCACTGAAAATTTGTGCAATTTAACAGTTAACTCCTGGGGCCATACTGAAATTCCAAGACCTCTGGAATTGAACCATATAGTGCCTTAAAAAGAAGAAAGTTTAAGACCAAATATCTACAAGGGCACTGAGATGCCTTTTATACTTCGTGAGTTACAGGCATTCAAACTTGTGGAGCTCCCCCAATTTTTAATGGTCATTATTGGCACATAATGCATTAAAGATTGCTGAAGTCAAATGATTTAACTAATAAACCTACCAATCTCTGTATAAAAATGACATGATGCTGCAATATTTTTCTGAAGTCATTTTTTCCCCCTCTGTAATTTAGCTCTGAATACCAGGTGAAAATTGTCATTTTGACATCCCTCTACAAAGTAGTTGAGTACTCAGTAAATATACATGCTGACAAATTTAAAAAATTGAGCCGGAGAAGTTTCTGAAATTTGGTTGATTTGACAATGAATGACCCACCAGTCAGCGTGTTAAAAGTTGTTGGGCCTTTTGGTCTGACAGCCTTGATGAGCATCTCCAAGTTTGAAGGATAGCACTGTTCCTTCTAAGGCAGACTTGAACACAGCATACTTGGAGTGGCTGTTTGTGTGAATGGCTGCATTAAATCGATGGATCCAGTGGAATATGTCCAAATGCACCACCACACCATTGTCCGCGTGTGTCTGGACCAAGATCTCCACGGCAGCTGGGCCTTGTGCACGTCACCCCCGGTCAACATACAGTATCTTATGCACAGGCTGTTTGGCTTGCTGGAATATATCCATTACTCCCTGACACATGGCTTGAGACACTGGGTGGACTCTTCACAAGAAAGAACAAATGAGACGATCTGGGAATGCTCTTTGCCTGTGCTGGTAATTCACTCAGCTGTGCCTTTACTCTTCCAGATTAGCTCTAGAAAACCAATATTTTTCTTTCAGAAGCATTGGGGGTCAGTTGTTTTGTACGGATATATAAAGTGACAATCGTATGCGAATGTTAGAGATAATGGAAAGGTGGACATACAGCTATAGCAGTTGGATACATTGCAGATCTGGAACCTCAAATGTGTGTCCTTCCCAGGTTTCATAAGACTCATCGGGAGTGTGGTCTGGAGATAATGCTTACAGTGGTTCACCTGAATCTGTAGCCACACTGTCACCATGATGTTCCCTTTGGTCTGGTCTTGCATAAGACGTACCACATTCTTGTCCACACCAAGCCTGTAAAGTGTCATAATCAGTATGGCAACAGACTAGTGCTGCTAATTTAAGGCAGGCGGACACCAATTTTTCAGCATACTTGCCTATATGTGAGAATAGGAGGAAACATGACTTGGTGAGCCTCACTGAGTTGACATAGGATAGCAGGACCCCATGCCAACCAACAGCCCACCTTGCCACCTTCACCTCTCCTGCCTGCTTTTGTACACTGTGCACATTATTGGACCTCTGGCAGCATGGTATACCAGTTAGATACATCACAGATGTGACGAACCTGCAATATGATAAACCTTAGTAGGTTGTTGTTTGATCTGTGAATGCCTTTATATAAAAATGAATAATATAAAATAAACAGTTGAATTGCAAGTCTAATAATAACCGATCTATAATTAGAAATATGCAGAATCTTGTTCTGGTACCCTGACTTGTGGAGGTACACATCCTTTCCAATACCCATGGATTCTTCACCACGAGAACACCTCGGGAAGTATCTCCATACCCCAACAAGCCGCCAGACTAATTCAGATTCCAGAAGTTTCACTGGTGTGTACATCAGCCTGTTGTGTTGAGAAATGGTGTTGCTGGGCTGGTGTGTTGCACTTAGATATGAGTCGCTGAATCAACAAAGATCATCCCTCTTTGTGTGACAATACAGTGTTACCCCAGTGTGTTTTGTAGAGTTGTTAAAATTGTAGAGTTGTTTGTCATGTTCCACTACAGCATTCCATGTATCGATGAGCCTGTTGTTAGTCTCAGCTTGTTCTCAGTTAGGCCAATCTCCACTAATATTTCATTCTAGTAGAGGTAAACACAAAGTTTCTTACAAAGGCTCCAGTGGTCTCATCAGTAGTAAGAGTGATGTGGGTTGGGATGGCAAGCAATGTTGTTATCTGCCTCTGGGTCAGACTGGCCAGGCTGGGTCACCTCTTCCTCTGGACTGGGTCCTTCCTTGGAAATGTCACCTGAGGTAGAAAGGACCAGATTCTTATTTTTTTAACTTGATGCAATTTAACCTATATCTGGAATCATGTTGGGCAAAGCTTTGTGTATTCTGTCCAGGCTGTTGCTTCCACAGAGACTTGTAATAAGAGATGTCCATGGCATTGATGGTAGTGTTTCAAGCCACTTTGGACATCTGTGGGTTCCTGAATGCACTCTAAGTGTCGCTACTGGCTTTCCCACACATTGTCTATGGCCTCTGTAAGTAAACCATAATAAACAGATAAACATTATAAATATACAGATGTATTTATATACACTTATAACATTTGTGTGTTTGCATCAGATTATTTACATGGTGATTTGAAGAGGCTGACTCCGCTTTCATCTACCCCGGCTGGACCTTTGATCTCTATCTGGACAAGCCGAAATGTCTCCTGAGCCCCAAGTGTGATTCTGCAGACATGTTTCAGTTGCTCTCGGGACACATGAAGTTGCACCATGTCTTCACCATGTGACAGAGTTAAATGTTCCTGGGTACTTGGCTCTGATGGCTTTGATGAACATATGAATCGGTGCGATCGTATGCTAGCACCACTCCCGCTGTGGCAGACTTGAACACTGCATACTTAGAATGGCTGTCAGTGCGGAAATGCATCCAAATGATGGATAGAGGTGAAATATTTCCAGATGCACGACCATACCATTATTTATACAATCTTGGAACAAAGTCGCCACATTAGCTCGGCATTGTGCATGACAACACCCATGGTCAAAATACAGGATCTTAGGGACAGGCTGATTGGCCTGCTGGAACCTGTCAATTACTCCATGACACAGGCTCCAGACTCTCAGCGGCTTCTCACACGTAAGAACAAATGAGACAATCTGGTAATGCTCTTTGCCTATACCTATATATATTTGCTCTTTACCCTCCCCAGACATCATCTTCACCACATGCAAAATGCAAAAATCTGCGAGATGAGAGAGACTGATATTTCCAGACCCCCATTTAGATTGGGGATGGTCATGTCAATACACTCAATACACAAGACAACAAAAAATAAAATACAATGTGTGCACATCCCAAATTTAATACATTTGTGCATGTAAATATTTCTCTCTGGGGAGTCTGCAGAGGAACCATGACTTATGACTGAGGATGAGGACATCTTTGATGTGGCTGTGGATGATGCTGTGGACTCAGATTTGATCACTTCTAATAAGTAAGTGTCATCCAGCAATGAGGGTTCATTGATGGAATAACTTGACATCTGTGTAACAAATTTAAGTCATAACATTCTGATCAACATTTGTTTTATCATGAAAGAAGTGCTAAAACGGTAAAAATTTAAAAACAGTTATTTAATGGTGTGGTGATATGCTTTGTGACAACTTCCTTGATCCTTCTTGTCATAAATGTACTTCCTAAATCTTTCCATCTGCACACTGGTGATGTATTTACAGGTGTATGTAGTCAGCGGCTGACAGAGCTATATACACCTACTTGATCGAATCCCTCTGGCTTGTGCTACAATCATCTGGCCTGTCCTCCTGGGCAGAATATTGTTTGTTGAGCTCCCACATCTCCTGAAAGGTATGATTTTCAAACCCTTTCTGTCCAAAAACACATTGAGGATGTTGGCCTTCAGGACAAATGATATTTGTGGAAAGCTTTCTGCATACTCGGCCAGATAGTCTTTTTATCCAGTGATTTTGTATATTTTTTTCTGAAGAAAGATAAACATGTTAAGTGATGAAAGCCAAAATATTAAATGTCATGGATGAATATTTACTGAGTAATTTGCTTTTTTGTAGAAGGGGATCAAAATGGCAGAGATTGGTAGGTCTGTTAGTAAAATCTGTTGACTTCAGCAATCTTTGTTGCTTTATGTGCCAATGGTGACCAATGGGAAAAGAGCACTTTAAGTTTTTTCTCAAGTTTGCAGGCCTGTAACTCAAAAAGTATTAAAGGTATATTAATGCCCTTTTAGATTTTGGGTTTTAACAAACTTTTCTTTTGAAATCTTCATTTTTAAGGCCCTATATTGTTCAGTTCTAAAGATATTGGAATTTCAATATGGCTCCAAGAGTAAATTGTTAAATTGTACAGATTTTTTAGTGGTCAAAAACCAAATGTGGGTCAATTTGCAAAAATATGATACTACTGTTCTTTTAAAGAGGAATGTCTGAAGAACAAATAATGTTGAAACTCGAAATGTATCTCGTTTTCTTCTGTCAAAACAACTGCATTGAGCAAAACTGAGTGCCATAATTATTCTTTTTCCAAGTTTGCGTGCCTATAACTCAAGAAGTCTTAAAGATATCGCAATATGACTTTAGATTCTAGTTCTTAATAAACCTTTTTTTAGAAACTTCATTTTCAAGGCCTTACATCATTCAGTCCCAAAGATCGGGGGGTCTCAATGAGGCTCAAGATTGTTGAATATTACCAATATTCAGTGGTAAAAAAAACCAAATGTTGGTCACATTGTATACAATATATACTTATTTAATTTAAAGAACAGTGTCTAAAGAATAAATAATGTTGAAATTAAAATTGTATCTTGTTTCCCTCTATCAAAACAATATATATAAATCATACCTGTCGGAGTGCTTAAAATACACTGAAATGAACAGGCTGAGGCACATTACCTTTCTTTCAGTATCATAATCATAAGATTCTATATTTGAATCAGTTTCAGGGATATTTTGAAGAAGAGATTTTTAACAGCTTCTGAAGCTACCACGAGTTCAGATTTGCAGTATTGTAACATGTTTGAAACAAATCCCATGCCTCCTAGGGAAAAGTGGTTGCTTTTACCACACATTGCGTTCACATCAATAAACCAAGATTTTTTCCTCATCTGGATTAATTAGAATTCCTTTTTCTTTTTTTATTGTTATATAATGTGAAGCTTCATCAGAGATAAGTGGTATCTACTGCTAAAGGGCATATTTGGCAGAATCACTGATAGTACCTCAAACATTTAAGATCTCTCACACTTGGAATAATTAACCCTAGGTAATTCTAAACCACAGGTAAGCGGGGTCCTGAGTAAACATTTTACATTTCACGCTGTTCATATTTTACCTAGAGTTAACAATTAATGGTCATTCATAATCTGACGAATTCTTCAGATATTCTGCTTTAAATACAACTAGATAAAAGTTTAAGACAAACTTTATGTTGGCTTGAGAAAGCCTAGCCCGAAAGTTTAAAGTAGCTGTAAAAGCTTGAAGTTTGAAAATTAGCATGTTGCTTGAATGATTAGCATGCAGTTAGCACATTGCTAATCATGTTTCTAGGTTTTCAAGCACTGAAAAAGGGTAATATTCAACAATATGAAGCCTCATTGAGACCCCCTGTCTTTGGGACTGAATATGTAGGGCCTTGAAAATGAAGATTCCAAAAGTGAAGTTTACTAAGAATTAGAATCTAAAATCATATTGCAATATCTTTAATACTACTTGAGTTATAGGCACACAAAATTGGGAAAAAGAATATTTATTTCAAGATTATTTATTTTCAAAAAAAAATTTGAAGTACTCTCTTCCCATTTTTGAGTGGTCATCATTGGCACATTATGCAACAAAGATTGCTAAAATCAACAGATTTTACTAATAGACCTACCAATATCTGTGTAAAAGTAACATTTTGATGCTTCCATCTTTCTGAAGTAATTTTTACCCCACTGTAATTTGGTTCTGAATCTCAAGTGAAAATTGCCATTTTGACCCCCCTCTACGAAAAAGCAGATTACTCCGTAAATATTCATCCATGACATTTAATATTTTGGCTTTCATCACTAAACATGTTTATCTTTCTTCAGAAAAAATATAAGCAAGATCAAAAATTTGAGCCAGGGAAATTTCTGAAATTTGGTTGACTTGACACGGAATGACCCAAATATGCATCACTTGCTAAATTAGCATTGAAACTTTGCAAATACAAAAAAAGTAACAGGCTACACAATATACTTAAATATATAGAGACATTATTTGCAAACAGCATCTTTTTAAAATGATCACTTAAAAACTTTAAAGAGAATATGCTTACTGCTTCATGTAGCCCACATCATTTGCCACAAGCCAGTGAAATGGGGCATTGAGATATTGGCCAAATGGAACGACCAACTTCCCTAGACACTGCTTTCAGGATGGCGTGGGGACCCCTTCGGCAGTGGACTCGTTCAGTAGCTGTTTGTGGGAGAGGAAATGTTTTCCTCCTGCCTTTAAAATGATCAAATAAGGGTGCTATGCGCCCTCGAAGCGCACTTCGCATTGAGGCGAGCTCCGCGGCAGACTTCTACCCGACAGTCAAAGCGGCATTACGTCACGAAAGTCCGGACTCCGAGGAAGACCGCGAGGGTTTAGGGTGCGATTTGTGACAGAGCCGCACAATCATAGAATAGAAACAACAGAATAGAGAGAATAGCGTTTACTTTCTACCTTGATCTTCTGATTATAGATAGAATTAAATATTTCTTTAGAGAAATTGGGCCTCATTTATCAATCTATCGTAGAAACGAGCGCAGATCCGTGTGCACAAATCAACTTACGACAGAGTTTACGTGTGATTCATGAAACATTCGTATGCCGCCAATCTCATTGTGCGATGATGATAAATGTGGCGGCAGAAAACAATCGTCGTTTAAATATCACGCCCCTAAAAACACCCCGGGTTAGAAGCCTCGCCCCTAGAGTTTACGACACGGAGAAACAAGAGGAAGTAATCTCATTAAAGAGAAATTGATCTTACTCCAAAAACACCCGTTAACCTTGTAATTGCAGACAATTAGGCTACATTAATTTATGTAATATTATTATATTTTATAATATTAAAATACTGGTAAATGTACATTATAGCCTATTTAGTTCCCCTCACTCTACAACATATTTTAAATTTAACGGTATTTAGAACAGAACAAGAATGAAAAATAAGTAGTTATAAAATTGTATATTAAACTAAAATAAAACACAAAATAGGCTATAGTGGTCTTCATTATACACGGCATAGTTTACAAGAAAAACTGAAGCGGCACTGCGTTCACGAGCCTGTCTCATTCCACAAGAATCCAAATGTTTCCATTTTTTGCCATATTAACATTTGGTTGCTAAACTATTAATTATGTAGCCTAAATAAGGCTTTATACTTCTCTCATATTCTAATATCCGTGTAAAATCCTTCACATGCGCAAAAATGTTTGTTGGGCGCTGCATGTTGATTTTTTTTTTCAGCGGGCCTTTTAAAACAAACAGTGTAAATGAACTTTTATGTTTGGTTGACTGCATTTTAGTTTGATGAATGGCTGAAATGTCAGGCAACGCTAGAACTAATGTTGTTTGTTTGTGTGTGTGGTACCTGTGCGATCAGATGGATTAAATCAAATAAAGATATAAAGAAAAGAAATACAATGCATTAAGAGAGTGTCACAAAAACGAGCGTAGCCTATACTTTTTGCGTTTTTTTTCCCTTTTATGTTAATTATATTATGCATATAGCCTATTATATATTTCGTGTAGTCCTATTTATTTTATTCCTTTTATAGACTTAATTTCTGTTTTTCTCCTTTCACAGAAGCGCTGCAGGTGCGTGATGCGACGATGTGTGAATCTTCATGGTCTGTGGTTTACGCTGCTATTCACGCCTATAAAGCTAAAGCCCTGAATAATAATAAAAAAATATATATATAATACATTCTAATCTTACTAGTCAGTGATCGACTAATGAGCTTTCAGTGTAAATGAACAAAATGATGTGATTCTACAGTTCTCCACGATATTTATATGCTGCACGCTAGTTCAGGCTAAAAGAACTTGTGTACATGAGCTGAGATCAGACAACAGATTTGAGCCTAGCCACGCTCACGTCCATACTGATAAATTCCAAGGTTTGCGTTGAAACGACCTTACGCCCAATTTTCTGTCGTACGTTCGTTTCGTAAATGAGGCCCATTGTTATAGCAAAGTCCCTTTAAGGGTGTTCTATTGTCTTTGGTTATAGGTGTTTTTATATTTTTTCTCAAAGCATAGGTAATATAAGTTACATGTGGCGTTAACCTGTTATATGTCAGTGTGAAGGTTAATTTCAGCTAAAAGCACATTAGAATTATTAGCATGCAATTTTGCCGTTATTATTATTATTATCTGTTTTTACAAATTCTTGTTTAGGACTTTCTAAACAGCTTGCATTATTATATAGATCAGTGTTTCTAACACTAGAGGGGGCTATGTGCTTTTTTGTCTTTTAATCGCAAGATGATGTTTTTTTTTTTCTGTAGAAGTATATCATTCTGAAAATGTTTTGACTCGTATACCATATTATGTTTGAAAGCTGGAGTGATTACTTGCTTTCCATAAATTGTAGTTAAGCAGCTTGGTTGTGTCTGTCCTTAATGTCGACACTGACATAACTTTTGTAGCAGCCTATCTCTTCACACCCTGGCTTTTTGTCTTTAATCCTATTCGGATGGTAATTGTTTCTCATGTGGCACTTAAGTGATAAAACTCATGGATTCAGAATGGATTTATCAACAGTGGAGAAGCGAGTTCCGTGATACTATGAACCCGGGAACGCGCTGCTCACGTGGCAAGTCACATGATTGTCTCCTGTAAATAAAATGTCATATGCTTGCAATAATATGAAAAAAAAAAAAAAAAAAAAAAAAGTAATAGCCTGTTTATTATTTGATCATTTAAATCTCCTGTTTAAAAATAGAAAAATAGACGCGCTATAGTTGAAATGGTTTTCTGTCTTGAATTTTATCTCTCAAAATGATGGATGTCATTAAAAATGTGGGGATTAGCAGAAATAAGTTAATGCTACCTCTTACATACCTTAAACATAAATCTGCTTGGTATATATTTTTATGTATGAATTTGTGGCCCTATATAATAGGCTACATATTTTAAAATTGTATTGCATACCTGTTGCTGCCATAATAATGACCCATTTAAAATTTTACGTGCTTGTCTGTCCTCTTTTTGTTCTTAACAGCTCCCACTAGCTGTGGTGGAGCAATTATGAAATATTGTTCTTGTAAATACAGTATTTTTTCAGTAATAAATACGCATGCTATGTACGTGTCCCCATGAGAAACAACTACCCTCTGAATCGGGTCTTGTGAGTAAAGTTTATTTTGTCTAAATAAATCTTGTGCAAAATTAGGAGAGCAGCCCATCAGTTCTGTGGAATTACAGTATTTAATGATTTGTATATAGGCCTAACATTTAAAGAAAAGGGAAATACACAACACTGTACATGTTATAAGAAAAAATATAGAAATAATTTTGACAACGTCTTAAGAAAAATGTGCTGACTATTTATAAGACATAGTATTATACAAAGAGTACATAACCATCATTTTTGGGTATTTGAATTTGATTATTTTATAAATGTCAAGTACTGAAATTGACTAATTAAAATTGATTGTGCTATAACAGTTGCATGAAATATATAGGCATCAGAAATTGATGAACATGGTGTATTTGGCTATAATAAAAAAAAATGTAAATCGGTAAGTAAGAATTCCTTGCCTCTGTCTGTCATATAGATTGAAATATTTAATGAAGGGAAATTTTTTGGTCTATAATGTGTAGTGTGTTCTTTCACAGCATTCCATATCTCTAGTACAACAGAAGTGTAGTCCTTTCCCTTTACACCCACACCTTCCCTTTCCCTTCTCCTTTCCCAGATCGCTGTCCACAGCAGCCCCCTGTCAAGCCACGGTGCTGGGAAGCTGGAAGGTTCTTGTAGACGGCATGGCTGTACGGAATAAAACACAGACCCAGCTGAAGGTGACGGGCAAGCCGGCAGTACGCAGCCAAGGCCAGAACCAGGAGTGGAGTCACTAGCAAGAAACCCACAACCAGCAGAGCCACACAGCCACCATCAGTCAGTAGATCCGAACAGTATGGAGATGAACCGTGCGGGCGCACCTGAAAAGAGAGACATTTGACTGGTGTGGACCTGTGTGGGGTCAAGGATGAGTGGTGGAATGCATGTAGGCATTGCTGGGGAGGGTCAAAGAGAAATAAAGTGTCCCTGGAGGAACACCATCTCTGAGGTGTGGATAGACGAAGAACAGACACACTGGACAAGAATGTCTACCAACAGCATATGCTTGTTTTCTTTGGAAAGTTGATCGTTTGTTACTTCCAAGGTAGTGTTTTTTTTCTTTCTTATTATTATTATTATTATTATTATTATTATTATGTTTTTGTTTTTTTTTTTTGACGGAGGACCACTGTTGGTCTGATTCACTAAAACCTCAATATATCACCTTTGCTTTGTAAAAATTTCCTTGGGAAAGTATCGCTAAAATGTGCAAACGTTTAATATTAGAAGTGCAGTTGACATTGTTTGAAATATATATGATAAACTTGTAAAGCCTTTTTTTTTTTTTTCTCTCTCTCCCTTTGAGCAGCTCTGTGCCTGATCACTACCAAAATATAGATTCTGCATCAGCCTGCCTAAAGCTACAATAATTGTACATGCACAGAGACTTCAAATATACATGATACATCCTTTTAATTCTTTTGATTAACTGGCATTGCACAGGATGGAAAGGATTGAGGCATAAGACCCCCACATTCTTCATGTATCCCCTGTGAGCTAGAGGGAAGGAGAGTAATAGGCAAGAAAAACAGGCGACTGAATAAACGGAGTAGGAAGGAGAAAACTGATACAGCCCATCTGCATTTTGAGCTGCACTTTCTCACTCTGACAGGTTTCTTCACTCAAGTAGATGCTTGTAAAAATCACAACTAAAAACAAAGCGTTCTTGGAGAGTTATAGTCAGGCATTTTTTAGAGATCACCTTATCATTAAATTATATTGTGACCGCTGCATCTGTGAAAAGCAAACTTTTTTTTTTTATTTATTTTTTTAAATGAATTTCATTGTGGAAATGTAATATTTATTGTGATGTTTTCATCAGCTGTTTGGACTCTCATTCTGACGGCACTCATTCACTGCAGAGGATCCATTGGTGAGCAAGTGATGTAATGCTGAATTTATCCAAATCTGTTCCAATGAAGAAACATGCTCATCTACTTCTTGGATGGTCTGAGGGTGAGTAAATTATCAGCAAATTTAAATTTTTGGGCTGTAAAAAGTTTTCGAAAACATCAAAGGGGGATGCAATAAAATGTAAATCTTCTCAAAGCTAGAAATCAGCCACAGTTCTCATTGGTATGTCTCTAAAGTATGAGGCATTCCAGCTGTCTGTAGAACTGTTGTGTGTGCAGATAAGATTAGAGCTGAACAGAGTAGTTTCAGGGAACTGATGCATCTATGTGGCCTTGATGTTAACCATATGTTTAGAAAGGATCCAACACCTAGAGATAAATGCACACTCATCACTTCAGTCTTTTAGATTTGGTCTTAAATTATGCAGATTTATTAATTAGTTGGAGTTAATGCTTTGTTTATAAACTATCCTATTATGCATCTTGACAGAAACCTGAGTAGTTGACTGCTTATATGAAATGACGAACTATTTACTCTATGGAATACCATGCTGGTCTGTTGCTCCTTACAGATCTTTAAGGATTTATCTCTCTTTCATAGGTGATCTAGTGTCACATGGGGACTAATTGGTCTGAGTGGCCATTGATCTTGGATCCTAAAGGTCTGGTAATTGGAGAGGTCAGAAGGATTCAGCCTTTATTTACACACATTGACCCTCACTGACCCACGGGTGCTACGTGAAGATAACTTTAGCGGTTTTCTTCTAGCAAGAGACGAAGAGCCTGTAATGGTGAGATGAGAGGTCTGTATCTTACAGAAACTTGTCTGTTAATTCTGTAGTGTGTGAGAGTCTGTTGAAAATGAACAGAGCTGATATGGTGGAGAAGCAGTAGATTTACTCTTCTGTGGGTCAAAGTGCAAGAATGTCGAGGGCGGCCGCTATACAGCTTTGTGAGAAAACGTTTTTTTAAACTTCAGTAATCCACTTCTGTCCTGAAAACACTCCTCATCTGACGTCATCCTCCCAACTCCTGACCTGCCCCTGCTAATACTCCTGCACTCAGATTGCTGAGAAATGCCAGAGATTAAGAGATTACTTGGTGAATCAAAGAGAAACTCCCCTAAATCCCTTGAAGAATATCTCTGAATCATGATTAGCTTTTATTCTGAGTCTTTTTCCCAGATTATAAAGGACATTCCTTTATCAGCAACACTGTTTGTCTTGGGGACCAAATGCTTTAAGCATAAATGACTGTTTTTCAGTGGATTTTGTTGTTCCAAGATCTAAATATGAAAGTTGCATATCTTTTGCAGTGAAGTCTCCATTATTATGCAGTATTCTTCCCATTGGTATTATATCAGCAAAAAAAAAAAAAAAATTGTGTAGACTTTTATTACTTGTGAAGTTTTGTCATTATCTTTTGATTTATCTATTATTATTATTATCATTAGATTAACTCTTTCCACTTTCCAACTTTTTCCATACTAAATACTGGTTGTGTATCATATGTAATATACAGTAATGTATATTACATATAGGGCCAGATTTACTAAACAGGGCAAATTAGCGTTAGAGTGCAATTACATAAAAGCACCGATGGGAGGGGAAAATTCTGCGTGTGATTTATTAACAATGCACACAATAAAGAACACAGACCCAGCCAGATCGTTTCCATATTGACCAGCGCAATCTACCAAGAACAGTGCAAATTACCGTCTGCTGACATGCTTTTTTTGGCGTTAAATAATGGCACAAATACCAGTAATTTGATGAGCGCAAACGTTAGTAAATCGCATTGCGTGATTCATTTTAATAATCTCCTCCCATAAATTTCGCACCTCAAAGGGAAACTCCTACAAATGCAAAATTGTCCATGCCTTTTCAGCACTAATTCTTCACTGTGCATCTTTAGTAAATCCTGACAGTACTATTTTAATGCCAAAAGACGGTTTGCGCTGGTGCAGGCTGTTGGTAAATCTGGCCCATAGTATATTTATGAACTTTGGAGCAACTTTGGAGTAAAGTTTAATGTACTAATAAACTTTTTTTAATTTAATCTTTATCAGTGTTTTTCTGATAAATTTTAAATAAATATTAAAAAACTTTTTTTTTTCCACTTCTCAAAGTCCACTTTTTTGTGATTTTATGAAAGTCTCCTACCCTCTGACCCGTAGAATTAAACAGCTGTTATTTTGCTCCTGTAGACCTTACTTAAAAGTCCTCTACACATGAAAAATGAAAAACATGAAAAACTTTCATTTCTTTTCTTTTCATTTCAGTTCTTACCGTTGAATGACAGATGAAGCCGAACACCACCATGACAATAGCAGGAGTTAGGATGAGCCCAAAAACCAACCCGGCCAGACAGGCGTTGATGGCCGCGATCACCAGGTTCTGTGCGGTCACCAGCACTGAACATGCCCAGCAGTCCAGAGAGCCCCGGAGCTCCAGCGGACCTTCACCTCCCCCTGCCTCCGCAGCGGAGTAAGGCGGCGGCACAACCACTCCAGACCCACCTACTGGGGTCCCGGCTGGCACAGTGGAGGCCAAGGAGTTTGTGTGCTGGAGACTGGTGTGATTGTGATGGTGGTGGTGATGATGGCTGTTGGTTGGGAGCTCTTCAGAGAGGTCGAGGGCCTGGTGATGAGCCCCCTTCTCCAGTGTGCCGTTCATGCTCATCCTGATCTGATGATAATAGAGAATGAAGGATATTACAAAGTACTTTTTTAAATTGTGAAAGGAAAGTGCTTGATGGGTTTTGTATTTTCAGTTGTGGGCTTGAACCACATTGTTGGAGCTCAGGAAATTGTTGACAGCGGTTCAAAAACAGCCAATTTTTTTTTTGTAAGCTCTTTTTATGCTTTTAAATATTAAATCGTACAAGCCTTGATTTAACAGTGAATTTACTTGAATTTGAAAGTGGCCATAGATGAGGTTTCAGTCCCCGTCTCAACCCTCTTAAAATCTGAGATCAAACTCAGCTGTCAACACCCTGAAAAATCTGTGAATGTGATCTCTGTGTTTGCTGCACTAAGCTATCTGAGGTTATTTCTCTCTCAATCCCTTTGTTCAAAACCCTGGAAATTGTGTTACATTAAATATTGTCAGTGGTGGATGCGGTCATAGTCAACTTTGATATTTGCTTTGGACAGTTTACTGCTTCAAAAAAGTTCAGAGCAAGGTTAAATCACTTATCGCCAGGAAGCTAAGTTTGTGATCTTTTAATTAGGTCTTTTATCAGAGACTGATTGTTAT
The DNA here is from genome assembly GCA_021397915.2 of Tor tambroides. NCBI lineage: Eukaryota > Metazoa > Chordata > Actinopteri > Cypriniformes > Cyprinidae > Tor > Tor tambroides. The sequence goes on along the minus strand of JAFVLL020025211.1, from coordinate 12,478 downwards.
CTGAAAGCTAACTGGCCCTTTGTGGCGGAAACTAATTGATATTTGAGTGTGTTTGGAACAACACAGGCGATACGATCAAGTGATGAAGAGTGAGAGGCCTTGACATCGCAGTAACCCTCACCTCTTGGGATTACATCTCTTTTACCTCCAATTGTTTTTTTATAATCTTGTGTGGGTAAACCTCACCAAGAATATAGGTCACATTTCACCCAAATAATAAAATGAAATTTTTATTTATAAATTTGTTTGTAATATGTACTTATCATAAATTTGCAATAAGTTTAATGTAAAACAGTAATGAGAGCCATCCTGTCGGGACTCGATGCTTGTTACAAAAATAAATCCCTTAAACAAATTAAGGGTGGTAAAACAAATGCTTCCATGATGTATACATACTACTTTCACAGTACAGAAATGAAAATCTAACAGATTCTTATTTATGATCCTTGACTTTTTTTTTTTTTCTCTACTCATCCTGAACTTCAAGCTAGATTTTCAGCTTGTCGGCTGCAGTAAAGTGTAGAGCACTGAAAAGAGGTGCTCTACACCCCCCCCTCAATGCTTAGACGGTTAGGCTGACCATCCAGATAGCACTTCAGAACAATAGACCGAGGTCAAACTACACAAATAGTTTACACGCCATACAGCTGTGGCCTCAGTGCCATACGCAGATCATCTAAAAATGGATACAGGATGGTCTACGACTCTTTCACACACACGTGCACTCTGACCCTTAAACACTAGATCCTGAATATGCCATCAGTGATGCATGATGAGGGAGACATGCACACGTTTGTGCGCTTGCTGACCGTTGTGTTGTCTTCCTGCCTTTGTATTCTGTTTGCTATACCGCAGGTGACTCAACATATAACAAACACCAGATCACCACTCACAGGAAACGTGAACACAAGCGCACACCATGCCAAACCTGGATAACACCAGACTGCTCCACCCACTAATACTGTTTCCACGTTTCTGGGAATCACAAAATTGAGAATTAACTTTTGAGTCAAAAAAAATTGAGTCAAAACTTTGGGCCTATTAACTAGATGCTACTATTTATATGCATGTATAAAGCTGAAATTAGCTCAGTTTATACTGTAAACTTGTCCAAAAAACAGCAACTTAAATATTTTGTAGGTTCAAGGTGGAATGGGTTTCACTTTTCCATGTGCATTAGAAGGTCTGATGTGGCTTCAGTACTTCACATGTAAATTGGTTTGACGTTTTTTTCAGCAATATGTGCTTTTGCCTGATGTGGTATTTTAAATGATCCAACCATATTTTATTTCACGGGTAAACAGTCTCTCATTAGATGCTACAGATATGCATCACTCAAAACTAGATTACTCAGAAGTGCACTTGCAGTTATTGCTGAGCTAACGGTTATGTGAATTAATGTAAAAAGAATAATCAAGTGGATACATATATCAACGTAAATTCCAAACATTCCGCTGCTGTAGACTGATAGGTCAGTCTCACATGCACCTTATCAAGCCCTCCGCACCCTCCACTCACCCAATGGTGTGACTCCAGTAGTCCTCTTCTTTTGGTTGAATTGATGAACACAACATGCACTCCTTGTTTTTTTGGAATGGAAGTTTGTTTGGAATTCCTTGTTCAAAACTTCTAGAATTTCTAAAATTCTAAAAATGTTTTTCCTTGCATACTAGTCTGATGGTTGCTCTCATTTCCTGTGTTCTCTGAAGTATAGTTGGTTTTAGCTCAGATTTGCTGTATACTATCCATTGGCTCTCTCTGTGAGGCAGACTGAGATATGGATGTGTCCTGCCTGGCAGTTATAGCAGTGCCTTTCTCTGTGCCTCCCTCATGCCCCCTCCCCTTTTCCCTTACCCTTCTCTTCTCGCTCTTTCTTCACTCTTTGTGTGGGGGAAGGAATGTTTATTTAAAGAGCCGAAGTGAGGACTTTAATTACTCCTGATGGATAGAGAGGACATGAAACCACCTCAGATTTACACCACATCTTCCAAACCGCCATTCTTTTTTTATTCGTACCATAAACTGCTCTGACCACGTGGTGGAGTTTGTTTTCCTGTAATCATGTGTTGGTTTGGTTGATAATGCCATCTCTACGTGATCTGTGTATAAATGGATGTTATCCATCATCCTCCAGCCATAATGCAGTTGTTATGCAACAATCACTGGTCTTTTAGGAGGCATTGCAGAGATAACAGCAATCCAAAGTCTTAATTTTCTGTGCATTTTTTTTTTTTTTTTTTTTTTTTTTTTGGGGGAGGCTGTTCACATGGCTTTTTTAAAATAGGACCATATCAGAATGTAGTTAGAAATCAAAAGAACGTAGGACTTCCGGTCTTAAATCTATTCATTAGCATTACTGTTTTAACTCGCACTGTAACTGTTGTCACTTCCTGTTTGTCACAATCAAAGCAAATGTCACAACTTTTGAGACTTAATATAGAGCAGTTGTGAATTACACTGATGTAAATGTTGCATAGGACCAAATTTCACAATTCAGTCAAGTTGGGGAAAAAAATGGATTGGATTGTGTAATTTTTTTATACAACAATGTGATTTTTGCTGTTTATCATGCAAAAAATAACTAAATAAAATTAATTTATTAAAAATATATACACGTGGTCAGAATTTTTGGTACCCTTGGTAAATATGATCAAAGAAGGCTGAGAAAATAAATGTGCATTGTTAATCCTTTTGATCTTTTATTTTAAAAAATCACAAAAATCGAACCTTTCATTGGAGAATAAGAATTTAAAATTGGGGGGGGGGGATATCATTATGAAATGTTTTTTTCTCAAATACATGTTGGACACAATTACTGGTACCCCTAGAAATTCTTATGAGTAAAATATATTTCCATTCCTATTCACAATTTTGAGCACACCAGGGTGTTTATGAACATGAAATTTTCCAGCCATGGCTTCCTGTTTCACAGAAATATAAACTGGAGGGAAAACAAAACGAAGGCCAAATTTCAAATTAATCACCCATCACAATGAGAAAAACCAAAGAATATATTTCTGATGTGCACCAAAAGATAATTGAGCTTCACAAATTAGTGAAGTGGCTTTAAGAAAAGAGCTAGAGCAGTGAAAATTCCTATTTCCACCATCAGGGCAATAATTAAGAATTTCCAATCAACAGAAAATGTTATGAATCTGCCTGGAAGAGGACATGTGTATATATCATCCTAATGCACGGTGAGGAGGAGAGTTTGAGTGGCTAAAGACTCTTCCAAGGATCACAGCTGAAGAATTGCAGAAAAAGATTGAGTTTAGGGGTCAGAAAACCTTTTAAAAAATTATCAAACAGCACCTACAATCACCACATGTTGTTTGGGAGGGCTTCAAGAAAAAAAAATCAAGAAAAGAAAATGCTTTCACTAAAAAACAAACTCCAGCGTATTCAGTTGTCAGACATGACTGGAACTTCAAATGGGACTGGCTTCTATGGTCAGATGTAATTAATGAGCTTTTTAGCAACAAACACGCAAGATGGGTTTGGTGAACACGGATAAAAAGTACCCCATGTGTACAATGAAATATACTGCTGTATTTTTAATGTTGTGGGCCTGTATTTCTGCTGGAGGTCCTGAACATCTTGTTTAGACACATGGCATCATGGATTCTATCAAATACCAACAGATAAAAAATCAACAAGTGACTGACTTTTGAAAAAGTGAGTGTGTTAGAAATCATATAATGGGCCATGGTTGGATCTTCCAACCGGACAATAATCTGAAAACAAACCTTAAAAACAACACAAAAATGGGTCACTGACCACAAAACCAAGCTTCTGCTATGGCCGTTCCAGTCCTCTGACCTGAACCCTGTAGAAAATGAACTGAAGGTGAGGTGAACTGAAGAGGAGAAGCACCGTCATGGAGCTGGGAATCTGAAGGATCTGGAGAGATTCTGGATGAAGGAATGGTCTCTGATCTCTTGTCAGGTGTTCTCTAACCACATCAGGCATTATAAGAGAAAACTCCTATATACTCTTTTGGCAAATGGAGGTTTCAAAAAGTATTGAATAAAAGGGTACCATGATGTCCAATGTGTATTAGAGAAAAACTTTTTTTTTTATAATGATATTTACCCCCCAATTTAAATTCTTATTCTCCAATGAAAGGTTAGATTTTTGTGAATTTTTTAAGTAAAAGATCAAAAGGATTAACAATGCAGATTAATTTCCACAGCTGCCTTTGATCATATTTACCAAAGGTACCAACAATTCTGACCATGTGTGTATATATAGGCCTTTAATTTAAGAATACTGTGAACAGCCAGAGATGAAAGCAAGACTTTTGATCTTTCTTCAGCAACTTTTCAGTTAACAGCCATTCTTAGCCACCAGAACAACACACACACATACGTAGACCAAGCTTAACATGGTTGAAAATTTGACGTGACTTAGGCTGTTTTAGGGTCTTTTGATCAGACTCTAGTTTTGAAGGCCACATGGGATAAGAACAGAAATGATCACAAACAACTGATGGCAAGGACAGATTGAGAGAGCTGAAAGAAAGATGGAGTGGAGCTGCATGGTTTTTCCTTCATGATGAAAAGAATATCAGAAAATACAGTGGGAGTGGTTTCACATGGGAGGAATAGAGTAAATGTTGGGTTGCGTAACTGATAAGAGCCCATCTGTGGTCGAAATCACACAGATCAATTAATGTCTGTCAGATATAAGATTTCCCACTGCTTTCTAGAGTCAGTGTTTACTCTCTCTGTTCCCCTGGGCAGTGACCCCTGACCTCACTCAAAGGATGGCAGTTTAAGACAGTTCAAATGAAAAGATAAAACCTGTGCTAATATGCAATACACAAGAGCACTTAACGGGACACAACCAGGAGAAGAGTGAAATACATATATATATTTTTTTTTATAAAGGGAAGAAAAACAATGAAGCGTGACATTGATAATTATGGCTGTAATCAATCTGACTCTGAAGACTGCCTAAAAATGCTGTTGTGCAAATTAAATCCCAAGTATTACTTGTCAAGGTTTGAGGTAAATAATTGTAACCTCTGCATAGTTTTTTTTTTTTTTTTTTTTAAGGCTAAACATGTCTTTGATTGATTCACATTCACCAGCCTCTGGTTTGTGGCAAGTGCTATTTGGAGTTCACCTCAGTGATGCTTGTCTTCGGGCTTTGTACATTAAACAAGGATTTGGCTTTCTGAATGGAGCAAAATTGAGTAATGTGATAAAGGAAGGGTGAAAAGAGCTTCCTGTACTAACAGGAAGTAGGAAATCCGCAAGCCTGTGCAACATTAACCTCTGAGTGAACCTCTAATGTCCTTTTTGAACTCTTTACTTGAGGTACTGAGTAGTTTTGTGCTGTCACTTTGGATAAAAGTGTCAGGTAACATATTGGGAGTATTATGATGGGAGTAAATTTCTGCTATAACTGAGCAGTTATTTCTGCTACAATTACAATTTGTTTCAAAATAATTTGTTGTCAGTTGGAATGAACGCTTGGTGGTTGATGCCTTAGGCTGCTTGATGTATCTGACCATCATTTCAACCCAGGAGCCATTATGTCCGGCCCACATGGGTGTGTTAATATGGAACACTTAAAAGCTACTGAATAAAGTGACAAAATTTCTCGTGCCAAAAGTTTAGTGATAGGGCATATTACTGAGAGCTGATCACAAACGTAAACAAGCTCTGGTTCCGCTGAACCTGCGTCAGCAGAGAAGAACAGGAAGGAACTTTGATAGGGATGAACCTGACACGAAAACATGAGATGAATAAACAAAGATAAACACTCTACTGAAGATAACAGTGTGCTTGGTACAGAGTGATGAAATGGCAGTATGATGACAAGACTGCGATAGTGTTTAGGAAAACATTTGCAAAAATTCCTTTTTTTTAATAAAAAAGTGATGTAAACTTATATATATATATATATATATATATATAATTTACACTTGTAAATGTATGCAACCTTGTCTCTTATATACATGCATTTTTTTCAGTTACTGCTATAAATCACCATTCTTCTGTTTTAAGTACTAGGATTTGTTTGTTAAAATGTAATAAATCATTAAGGCTTTTGAAACCTTGTTGCTTTGACAATGAATACAGAGACATGGCACAGATCAAAGTTTATCAAAAGCATTTAATATTATTCAGAGTAATCATATCAATGACACACGAATTCACAAAGTGTTTAAGACATGTCTGGCTCAGTTTGCTTCGTGTGTGAATTCCAAAACAGTGCAGATTTTAAATAACCACAAAAATAAAATAAAAATGAGAAAAAGAGGAAAGTGTGTATATTGCAACAGGAAAAATATTTCTTAAAAAAATTGAGAGTAGCTCAAGAACTCAGCACCATCTATAATCAAAACCATTTTCCTGATAATACATGAATTATTTCACGCTAACGCTTCTAAAGCTGTAACAAATTACAGTATATAAATCAAAAACAATAATGCGTTAAATCCCCTTTCACACTGTTACTCATTCCAGTAAAATGCCGCAATTTACAGTTCAATGTGATTTTTCGCCTTACAGTATGATATCCCACTGCAGCCAATTACTGTGTATATACAGAGATTATGCCTGCTGTATTCAGCACAGCAACTGTGTCCTCAAACGAACAGCATTTACAACAGGACAGAAGCACCACTAAATGTGTAAGAGTATCAAAAACTGATTTCAGCCCCAATTCATGAATCACCTGAATTCATGACATAGTAGCTGCTAATCTAGGCTCAGAATTACTGACATCAGTCCAAGTCACCATCTGAGTCAAAAACAGATTCAGAGAGCACAGGTCTAATTGAGAAGTCATATGAACATGGCCCCTGTATTTAATCTTTCTTTTATTTGTTCAAAAGAAACATTTAAACTGGCAAGTGAGCAGGTGTTCAAATATATAACAGTGATCACATACAAGTCACCTGTTAACATACATGGGGAAAACTGGCTTTAATCAGAAGTTGTCTGTTATACACAAATGTTTTAATCAAAACCTACCCTCTGTGCTCTACAATCTACATGGACAAACAGTCAGTTATGAGATATTTAATATATAGACAGGAAAGATATTTAATGGGGCAAGCACCAAAACTCAAAGCTTGAAACTCATAAAAAGAATCAGCACCCTTGAAATCTTACAGAGGATTTAGAGACTAACAATAGAAACCCTTAATACATCTCTGATAACCAAGTTGAGGCAGGGGAGAACATTTTATATCCAATAAATAGAAGAACATTTTAAATAAAAAAAAAAAATAAAAATTTACAATTAAAAAAAAAGAAAAAAAAAAAAGACAATAGATCTGTATAGAAGTGAGAAACAATTCACTGAACAAAACAGATGAAACTGAACAACTATACTCACAAAATGCAGGAAAAATGATTAAAAATGCAATCCTAAAATGCTTGTCCTGATGATATAAACACAACATTCCATACTAAAACTGAAAAAGTCTTTTAAAACCCGTATGTTTTGAAGCATTCTGAACAACTGTATTTCTTTTAATTCTTAATGCTTTAGAAAAATGTCCATAGCTCTATTATTAGTATTATTAATTTTTTATCTCTTCACTAAATACAAGTCACAAGGCCAATGTGGTATATATCTAGGCTGTTCTAGGTTTAAAAATAATAAATTATTGAAGAAAAAAAAAGCACCCACGAAAAATACAAAGAGCATTTACACATTTCAGTATTCAATATCCCCCCCCAGAAAAAAAAGAGAGAGAAAAAACCTCCAAAAAATTAAGAACAAAACCCAAACGGACAGGATCTCGGCAACTCTGCCGCTGTAAGCCGTGACAGCACCAAACTGGGTTCCACTTGAAGTCCCGCAGAGCCATTCAGAGGTTGGTACACAAGACCGACAGAAGTAAACTGGAGTCTTATTGGCTGATTGGTTCTGTAAACAATGCTGAGTAAACTGGTTTTCGATTGGCTGTTCAACAAATATTAACAGTAGTAATTTTTATTTTTTTCCAACAGTAAATGTTTTAAGTCTTAATTGGACTGAAATAAAAGATCTTGTCCTGCGAGCAGGAGTTTTGGTTATGGCTGTGTGAGGGAAAGGGATGAGACGTCCTCATCGGGAGCTGGAACTGGTAGCCTGAGAAAGCACACATACAAATGATAGAGTTTAGCCCTTTTTGAAGCTTTGCTGTTGTTTGTTCACTTTGACAAAGCGTGTGGGTGCACTCACCAGGCTGAAAGAGTCGTACACGCTCATGAGTTCCTCCATGCGGTATTGCTCCAGCACTACTACATTGGAGAGGTTTGGGTTGCGTTGTCGTGCACAGTCCTCACAGTGCACCACATACATCTTCCGACTGCCATTCTCACTGGTCACGAACAGCAGGTTAAACACCTCCACCTGCACAAGAACAAAACAAAGAAAAACTTGCATTATTACTGTGCAACTTACGATGACACAGCTGTATGTTAATTATATTCTTTTTTCGGAATAGAATTCTGCGGGTCTTTGGTGGGTTCTTCTATGTAGGACCTGCCAATACTTTACAAATAACGAAGCACAATCCACTCACATCACACTCGTTACAGTAGTAGGCCGGCTCATCCTTCACTCTGCTCTGGTAGGAGATCTTCTTTCCTGCTGCCACCAGCTGGTCCCTCAGAATCTGAATGTGCTTAATAGACTGGAGGAGACAGTGTCTGAAAAGGAAGAAAGGCAAATGGATTAAATGTCTATGCTACTGAATTGGGATGCAACTTGCTGCTGCATACTCACTTGATCATCTTGTAAGTGTCTGGGTCAGTGACTTTGACGTTCCGTGCCACGTTCCAGGATACGTGAATCATGGGAACGATGGATTTGACTTTCTTCACTTCGTTCCACTCAAATCTCTCTAATGCCAACTGGTACTGATAAGCTACAAATTCAGAAAAACAGCTTTTTACATTTCTGTGCAGAGGATTTTAGTTTTACGTATTTAATAGCAACCGTCAACTGATAAAACGTAGTTTAAAGCGACTAGATTTTATTTTCCACTTAAAGTAGGCTATTCCTGACACACATTATACATATTTTATGGAATTGTAATGACGATGAAAAATCTGGATTTTCAGCTGCAGGCACTAAAACATCCAAAAGCCACCACTTTTTGAACGATAAAGAGAACAGAAGTTAATGTGTAGGTTACTCACAGTTGACAGGTCCCACATTCCAAGCAATGTTGTTGCACCAGCCCACGGCCTGAACCCAGTGTACAGTGCCTGCGTTGATCCATACCAGGTCTCCTGGCCTTTGGATGAACCGGTACACAGGGATGTTAGCGCGGTACAAGTCATCCAGAACCGGCCACCATGATCCTGTCAGGTAGTCGACTCCATGCCTGAGAGAAAAATTCACAAACTTCTTAATAAAGTATTTATTTTAACAAAAATAAGAGGAAGAATCAAACGTTGTTTGGCAATTATTGCTATTTGAGTGTTTTTGTCAACTCTTTCTTACTTTTCACAGAAATCACTGATGGCCTCCCAGTAGTTGTCATGAACAGCAAACCACTCACAGTCTCCAGGCCCAATATTGATGTTTACGGAACAGAAGTTATTGTTCTCCTGGTGTCCTGATGATACAAGCATTTAACATCAATAAAACACTACTTGCCAAAGCAGACTATCTAGCTTTGATAACTACAACCCACAAATCAAGAAAGCTATTAGTGATTGCGTCAAACCTGGTGTGCGGCAGCCAGGAACCTTCATGTAGAGTTGAACTGTGTTCATTCCCAAAATGGTGTGGCCAACATGACTCAGCATATTCCCACTGGAGGACACGCGCATAAACGCCGGCAACTTCTGCAGTTCCTGCAGCTGAGGCTTCCATCTAAAGAAAAAGACAAGAAAATTTCACTTACGACAGATTTGTATACATTCTTGCACTTTACGTGGGCAGCATCCCATTTCTATATCCACAACCATGTCTTGAAGTTTTAAATATTTAAGGGTTTTATATCATCCAAATGATATGACAAGAAAAGGTTATACATGTATGCAATTATGCACAGTAGTCTTACCTTTTGGGATCGGACAGGTCAATGTTGGTGCCAAATTTGATTATCTTCCCCACAGGTTTCTGCTCTAAACTATAAAGATAAATTCAACCATTTTAAGTAACAACATTTTAAAGAGGTGTTTTATACATACATATACAAATGTAAAAAAAAAAAAAAAAACTAAAACTAAAGGAGGCAGATATCTGGACAAAAACAAGAATTAGGTGCTGTGCTAACTTGCAAAGAACTACCTGGAGCTGGGAGCTGAGGAGTTACTGGTTGTATTCTCAGAGTTAGAGGCTGATTTCTCATCATCATCATCATCCTCGTCATCACTGCCCTTCTCTTCCTTTAAAGGCAGACAAAGGTACAGGTGCATGTTCAGTGCATGATTTACATGATTCAAATGGAAATTTATTTTATATTTTACGTCAGACAGAATTGTACAAACAAGAATGACCAACAAATCTCTGGAAACTAACAAACACTGTGTCCTAATTTTTGTTGTGTTGGTTGTATGTTTGTGTTCATACCTGTAAGCTCTCTTGGAAGCTGGAGGCCTGGTACTGGGCATACTTGGCGATTGTTGTATGCGACCTGCTGCTCTCGCAGGGCCAGGTCTGGCCAGTGCCGCTGGGATCCCAGTTCTCATCAGCTGGCTGCTGGACCTGGGTCCGGACCTCTACTGTATGCTCCGCATTTGCCTCCACCAAAGATTTTGTGGAAAACAGACCAAGATCTATGAAGAGAAAGAAATGAAAAATGAACTTGGTTTCCACAACCGCAACCATTACGACTTGAGTATCTGTCCGTCCATCCATCCATCCATCCATAATACATTGTGCATAAACGTACTTAATCTGAGGGAGCCAGCTAGTCCCCGAATGACAGTAATGGGGTTCTTTGAATCTGTGCAGAACTGCAGCAGGACTGGAGAGAATGCATCTCTTTTACTTTCCAACTGCAGAGAAACAACAACATGGAATCACTAAGACAAACCTTTATTACTTGCGCAGAGGTTATTGTGCATGTAATACACAAAAAGACCACAAGGGGGCAGGAGATGCCGACAGTGCTACTGCAGCGCTTACATAGATGCTAGGTGTGGGGGGGTTGAGTTTCTCTGGAGGGATGGCCAGTTCTGTGGTCAAAACTGGCTTAACAGAGAGGGCAGGTAGGAGGTACGATTCCTTAAATTTCCCCTTCACGCGAGCCCCCCTGAAACAAGAAGACATTAAATATTAGATATGGCCTTTCACGCTCCAAATCACATCAAGCCAAGAAATGATCTGTTTTAAAGATTTCCTGCATGCAAATATTGCTTACTTGCAGGCTCTGATGATTTCACTAGCTGTGTTCCTTATGGTGATTTCCTCCAGAGGAATCCTCCTCTCCTCTACCTCTGAAGCAATAAATGTCTCCCTGTCCCCACTCTCCACCTTTATGAGGCGTATCTTCAGTTCTTTGGGTGGCCCATCTGTCAGTGCTTTCAGTTTCTGAAAGTCATCAGAACATAATGCTGAAGAAGCTGATGGGAGATCAGATGAACGTCCAGAGCTGGTGCCCTTGTCTTTACTCCGTGCCCACTCTTCTCCTTCACTCTGGGGTCGGCTACCTTCCTCCTTCCTTCTCTTCTTGTCTCCGTCACGGTCTTGTTCCTTCTCCCTAAACTCCTTACTCTGAAGTTCCAGGTTACCCAGTACCTGCCTGCTCTTTTTTTCCTTGTGTGACTTTCCGTCCCTGTGCCGTCGACTGGAGCTGGAAGATGAGGATGAGGAAAGAGACGCATCATCGTGTCTTTCTCTGTGCTTTTTCTTTCTGTCTTTCCTGTCCTCATGCTTTTTGCTACTGCTACTGTGTTTGTGTTTCCTCTCTCGTTCTCTGTCTCTGTGCCTGTCCTTTTCTTTATCAGGTTTGCATGACTCCTGTGACTCTGCCTTTGAGCTCTGCCTTTGAGGGAGTATGTGTTTGTTCACCTCATAGCTATGACCAAGCTCCGCTAGTGAAGACTCTGAGATGGTGGTCAGTATTGGTCGTTTTTTCAATAAGTCTTTCACAGTTCCAGAATCCTTCTCTCCTGTGGATTCCTCTGAAATATATTCCTCATCATCATTGCCCAAAAGATCTGACTGGCTTATCTTATCCCCTCTCATCCTCTCTGATGCCCAATCTGTAGGTGAGAGGGGACGGGGCTGTCCTGAGTTACTAATGGCAGGGGTTTGCGTTGGACTGCTAAAACCTGGGTGATTAGATGAACCTGATGTGGGAGAAGTGCTTTGTTGTTGTCTGCAAATGTCAGGCTCCAGAGAAAGAGATGAAGAGTACTTCACTCCCATTAAAGCAGAAGGAGGAGGGCGACCAAAGGGTCCACCTCGGTAGGTGTACTTCTGGCTCTCAAGTACAGACGCAAGGTTATTAAACATGCTGTTCACACCTGTCTGATGAAGGTGTGGCCGCTGTGGTGGTGGTGGTGAACAG
>JAFVLL020025208.1:0-16179 GCA_021397915.2 Tor tambroides | reverse complement strand
ACAGTCAATAGCAAATACTTCAACTAATAACAAAACATACTTACAGTCGCTGATTCAGAAGCGCCAGATTGTCATAGCAAAGTCGGAATTGACCCCTTTTTTTCAGAAATAGCCTTTTTGCACAGCCAGCCTTGTATTCTCCTAGGTTCACAAAACGGTCCTCCATAAAATGCGTTGCACAAATTCGAACATTTGCGTTGTGCTGTTCTGTTGTAAACAAATCGTAACCAATGATTCTTAATTGCATCTATTTTCGGAAGGCCAAATAAAGTGCTTTAGCTTTCACATAGAAACACACAGCGTCTCCCTGACATGGCTGCATCAACACTACTGCGGTTACTGAAACCACACCTTCTTTCTTTGTGTGAACATTTGGGCGGCATTACGCAAATATTTCCACATCTTGATGTAGACATGTGGGGGCGTGTTTGAATGAGGTGTTTTAGCCTGGTCTGGATCAGGCGTCTCTTTTAGATAGAATAAATCCTTTTGTGGGAGACTTTGAGCTTTGTAACTCTGCAGATCGTATACATGCACAAACAGCTACATAACACACTAAAGAAAAGGAAAACAAGAAATCGCATAACATGACCCCTTTAAAACATGCTTTAAAGAAACTTTGAGCTACAAAAAGGTTAAAAATGCTCTAATGTTGTCCATAAGCTATATTTAAAGTCTTCTGAAGCCATACAACACCAGGCCAAAATTCCAGTCATTATTCACAGACATTCAAATGTTTTCACATTAAAGCTAGTTAGAGATAATGGTAACAGCATCTGGCAGCAGTGCTTATGACTGTTTAGTGGGCTTCTCTCAAAAGCTCTGGGTTTGAGATTGAAGTGAGTTACAGTGGAGGGCATGTGTCTGTTCCAGTTAGTGCAACTCAACATGGCAGTAACCCTTGAGGTTGTGCTTGTGCTCTTGCTTATCATGTAACATGATGACATCCCTCCCTCGAGTGGAAGCTGCACTGTGTGAAGCTGCGTTCACAAACTAGTTGAGTAGTCCAGGGATTTTCACACTTTTTGGACCCAAGGACCAACTAGTGGTCCCCCTTCATAAAATAAATATAAAAGTAGCTATGTGTTTTAAGACCTATTTATACTATTTGAGAAAGACAGTAAGACAGTATTTTTTATAATTATTTTAATTATATAATATTTTCCATACCGTTAGGTATAACTACTATATAAGTACTATAACTCTAAACTGTAATAAACTGTGTAAATTAATTAACCCTGTGTGTGTGTGTGTATACTTGTAGGGTAAAAATAGTGTCTGTCTGTCTGTCTATAGACAAAAAAAAATCAGTAATTTCATGATTTCTTAATATTGACTGGAACATTTATTTATTTATTTATTTATTTATTAGAGTATTATTACAGACATTTTCTGTAGAACCACTATTTGTGGCTCCCAGGATTTCAAACCCTGGACTAATTGTTTATTGAACTAGTTAATTTTTGTATTTTAGTTTTTCTTTAGTTGTTAGGAAGTTTGAATGGAAAAAACTCATCTGGAGAGCTTCTCTTTACCCATCTGTTTTTTTGTTTTGTTTTTGGCCATTGCATCGCATCTTTTTGACCCTATTGTGTTTTTAAGACACCATGGCAGGTTAAAAATACTTCAGTTTTTCAAAATAAGTCGAGAGTCGAGACCCTGCATTCTGACACCCATCCAGATGTTTCCAAACACAAGAACACTTCTTATGTGACCGACTCCTAAGAAACCTGTCTGAATGGAGCCAGGTAAACCAGAAACCAGCTTAATTATACAAAGCTTGCTGATTGGTTGACTAGTCATTCAGGCAACCCACAGACTAGTCAATTATGAAAACATAGTTTTGCACATCCCTAAATGCACATATAAACTGGAGGTGTTGCGATCAGCATAAGGTTATGGGTTCAAAACAGGCATTGGTTCTATGCAAATCCATATATGAGAAGCGTGTTTTTTGAGTTTTGTCTTTAAATGCTTCCCACGTGGAGCTGCTGAAGTCTTTGTGGGATAAGCAGCTCTTGAAGGTGAGCTTTGGAAATGAGTTTGATGGAGTCTGTTGTGTGAATTTTAATATCAGCCTGTGTTTGCTCCCCACTGACAGCGCATTAGAGTCGTGTAGCTGTAAGCTGTCTTCTGCACGTCTCAGGGTTCATTTTCACGCTGGCTTACGGCCCTTTTGCGGGATGACCTGGGTTTAGCCGGAGAGGATATCTGCGTTACGTTACTTATATGCAATAACATGCTCCACACACACGCGCTGTCCCTAATAAACCCTCTTTTTTCTCCCTTCTCTGCCCTTCGCACTTGGTTTAACTCTGTTTCACGCTCTCAGGCTGCATTTTATGCTCATAATCTGCTGTACTCGATGTCCTCGGTCTGTAGATCAGTAAGCATCCAGGCTTCTGCTGTATAGGCCACCTGCTCATCTCTGTCTGGGACCGAAGGTGTTACCGGGATGGGCCGGCACACACTGACACACAGATCGGGCAGGTAAACACACGCTGTGTTGCATGAAAAGTGGGCCAGCACGTGCCTGTGTCTCTGCTGTATAGTGTCCTCACTGGACCTCAACAGAGTCTCTTCATTAGACACTGAAAAAAAAAGTGGTGTGGTATTTTTAAAACAATTTGCACTCAGAAATTGCTGGTAAGTTTTGCAAATAATTAAGAAGAAATGGCTAGTAAAATATTGGATTAAACAAAATTTTTAAGTAAGAAGACTGAAATAGTATTTTCTTGTAAAGCATTCTTGAAAAATCACAACTTTGAAAAATCATTTTTAAAGTGTAGTTCAAGTCAGCTCAGAAGTTTGAAGTATGAAAATGATTTTTTACAGTTTTAGAGTAGTGATCGCAGAGGTCAGATGATCATAAAATGTTGAGATATTTCTATTATTAGTTTAGTAGTAGATGGTAGTTTGATAATAGGAAGACTGGTTCCTTCGAGATTTTCCTATGGGGTTTTATAATGGGGTTTTTCAATTTGTTAGTAAAATAAAGCCTTTGGTAAACTTAAAGGGATAGTTCACTCAAAAATGAAAATTCTGTCATTAATTACTCACCCTCATGTTCGCTCATCTTCAGAACACAAATTAAGATATTTTTGATGAATTCCAAGAACTCTCTGACCCTCCCATAGACAGTAAGGGTCCTACCATGATCAAGATCCAGAAACATAGCAAGGACATCGTTAAAATAATCCATTTGACATCAGTGGTTCAACTGTAACTTTTCGAAGCTACGAGAATACTTTTTGTGCTCAAAGAAAACAAAAATAAAGACTTTAATCAACAATTCATCCAATGCTATCTCACGACCAATTCGTACGATTTTGTATGATTTCTCTAGACCCCAGTGACGGGTAGATTTAGGGGTGGGGTTAGGTGTAGGTCATTCGTACAAATTCATACGAATTGTGCAACTCGTAAAATACGTACAATTTAGCAAAAATCGTATGAATTTGTACGAGTGAGGTCGTACGAATTAGCTACCTCGTAAAATATGTACGAATTGCCGTGAGATCGGGCTGATTCATCTCCTCCGTGTTACCCTGGCACCATTTTGGAGAGTATCCACTGAACGTAAACAACGTATGCTGTTTTGTGTCAGCATCACCATGTATGCTGACACATACGATGTTTACGTTCAGATCAAAGCACGCGCATACGTCGTGATACTCTCCAAAATGGCGCCAGGGTGACGCAGAGAAGACAAATTGTTGAATAAAGTTATTTTTGTTTTCTTTGCGCACAAAAGGTGTTCTCGTAGCTTCGTAAAATTACGGTTGAACCCCTGATTTCACATGGATTATTTTAACGATGTCCTTCTATGGAAACTACCTTTCTGGACCTTGATCGTGGTAGGATCCTTGCTGTCTATGGGAGGGTCAGAGAGCTCACAGAATTCATCAAAAATATCTTAATTGGTGTTCCGAAGATGAGCGAAGGTCTTACGGGTTTGGCACAATGTGAGGGTGAGTAATTAATGACAGAATTTTCATTTTTGGGTGAACTGTTCCTTTAACTTGATGATAATTTGATGTTTTGTTCTACAACATAAATTGCACACGCTCACACCCCAAACTGTCTTAATTTCAAAATCAGTGTAACAAGTACCCCAGGCACATTGTTTTTCAATTTTTGTAGCATAAACACCATCAAACTGATGAAAGCTTCAGATCTTCCAATGTTTCTCTATGGTGCTGAAACTTAAAGATGTCCGAGTTCCAGTCCCCATGCAACTGATACTCAACTGCCATTGGCTCATCTGCGTTCAAGGGGAGGGACTTACCGATAGGTCAATTGATCAAAAGTGAGAAATTTATAATGTTTCAAAGATTTTTATTTCAAATAAATGCTGTTATTTTTAACTTTCTATTCATCAAAGTATCCTGAAAAAATATTAAGCAGAACAATTGTTTTCAACATTAATAATAATAATAAATGTTTCTTGAGCAGCAAATCGGCATATAAGAATGATTTCTGAAGGTTCATGTGATACTGAAGATTGAGTAATGATGCAGAAAATTCAGCTTTGCATCACATGAATTACATTTTAGAATATATTCAGATAGAAAACAGTTGTTTAGAATTGTATTAATATTTAAAAATATTACTGTTGTTTATCAAATAAATGCAGTTTTGGAGACAATAAGAGGCTACTTACAAAACCATCATAAAATCTTACTGTCTCCAAACTTTTGAATGTTCATTTACATATTAATAATAGAGTTGATTTCCAATAGCGTTTTAGCAGCATTACAGGAGTGACTAGCGGGTTTAATCTGCTGTTCTCCCTTCTGTTGCTTCTCAAAAAAGTTCTGTCCGTCTGCCAGCACAAGTGTTGCGTGCGTCTGTGCTGCGATGGTAGCGCAGGTATGAATGTTAGCGACAGGCCTCAGGGTAATAATACAATGACACAGTTCTCAGTCTATCTCTGGATTGAGGACGGATGACTATAATTACGCTTCATCTCTCAGGACCCAAATCACGACCCGGTTTCTCTCAGTGGAGCGACCCACACGCATGAAGACATATAAAGGAATACACTAAGGAGCAATGCAAGAAAGTGCACACACACACACGAATGATGGCTGTGTCACGTGTTTATGCAGACACAGATGGGAAATATTGTTGCCCCAGACTGTCAGTGATTTATTCAGCATGTGGAATATTCCAGTGAAAGGAAAATACGGTACAATGCAAATATGCAAACTTCATTGAGGCACTGCCGCACCTCGTACTTGTTTTGACAGTTTCTCCGGAGGTAAATGTAAAATAGATCCAGGAGGACAGGACGGCTGTGTTCAGAATGGAAAGCAAGCTTACTAAATGTGCTGTATACTGGCAGATATTTAAAAAAAATAGCATGTGAAATATACAACGATTAACATTTCAGACGTTTGCATGCTGCATTGTTGTCACATGGCCTCATCTTGTTGCATGTGCTTTATAATTCAGTGAGTGGAGTTCAGTTGTCTTGAAAATAAATATGAGCATTTTTATCTAAATTTCTATTAAAAAATACCTTAAAGCAGTGGTCTCAAATTCAATTCCTGGAGTGCCACAGCTCTGCAGAATTTAGTTCCAACCAGCTCCAACTCACACCTGCTTGGAAGTTACTAGTAATCCTGAAGACCTTGATTAGCTGGATCAGGTGTGTCTGATTAGGGTTAGAGCTAAACTGTGCAGAGCCGTGGCCCTCCAGGAATTGAGTTTGAGACCAACGTCTTAAAGGGATAGTTCACTCAATAATTGTTGTTTCAGACCTGAATCAATTTCATTCTTCTCTTGAACATAGAAGAAATTAATTTGAAGAATGTTGGTAACCAAATGGTTGCTGGTGGCCATTGACTCAAAAATACAATGGAAGGCAATGGTTACCAGCAACTGCTTGGTCGCCAACATTCTTCGAAATAAATTTTATGTTCAACAGATGAAAGAAATTCATACAGGTTTGGAGCAACATGAGGGTAAGTATATGACACAACTATCATTTTTTGGTGAACTATCCCTTTAACTCTGGACACTCGGACCAAATTTTGTCAAGGAGGAGATTGAGCGGATTTTAATTTTATCATAGATGTTTTATCATTACATGATTGTTTTTGAAGGAAACCTAAGGAATAAATCACAACTACTATATACAGCATTTAGAGTATTATTATACATTTTGTTGTATATTATAATAGATGTTTTATCAGTGTCTCGATTCTTATTGAAGGGCACTTAAAAGTGTGAAATGGTCTTATTTTAGAATTTTCTGTCTGTAAAATGAAAAGTAATTAATACTTTTATTTAGCAAGAACTGATAATTGATAAAGTAACAGTAAAGTCATTTATAATGTTACAAAAATGTATTTTAAATAAATGCTGTTCTTTTGAACTTTCTATACTTTAAAGAATCCTGACAAAAAAAGGATAACCGTCTCCACAAATAAGATCAAACAGCACAACATTGACAGTGATTGATTGATTGATTTAGCAGAAAATCAGCACGTTAGAATGATTTCAGAAGGATCATGTGACACAGAAGACTAGAGTAATGATGCTGAAAATTCAGCTTTGCATCACAGGAATAAGTTACATTTTAAAATATATTCAAATAGAAACACTTATTTTAAATATTTTAAAATTACTGTTTTTTATCAAGTAGATGCAGCTTTGGTGAGCAAGGATTTAAAAAATGTACAGACCTCAAACTTCTGAATGGTACTATATAAACATTTTCATACTGTGTGCAGACTACATACTGCAGAAATAGAGTAGCATGCTCTTCTGTCATTAAGAAAATGTTTGTTTTTTTCCCCCTCAGACGTGAGCTCCATCATTACCTTTCTTTTAAGTGTTTTGTAGTATCTAATATTATTTGTCTCCCTGTTTGTGAATGCTGTCTCACTTTAAATTTGTATGAGCTTCCAAAAGAGAGAGAGAGGGAGAGAGACAGAGAGAGTATAGGGGGAGGATGAGAGACAGATGGATTAAAGGTGGAGGGGGGCTGTGAGAGGAAGACACATGAAAGGAGGCTGCCAGTGAGTTTGTTGGAAAGTTGGATCTCATTTTTTAGCTTGTTCTTTTTTTGTCTGATATAGGGCCGAATGATTATGACAATACTCATAATTGTTGATTTACTTACTGCAATTACAATGATTAATTTCAATTAATAGTATGTATATTAAATGTGCCTTCGGTGATGATTTTTTTTATTGCATTGGTTGATATGGCTATTTTGGGCTTATACTAACACTGAGCAGTATGAATGTACCATCACACATAATCAAAAGTTGTAAGTTAACAATAGCATTGTAGAAATCATGATTATGATTATCTATTTAGTCATGCAGCTCTTGCCTGATATATATGACAAAATATGACCAAATTCAGAGTTTAAGATGTGGCTTACTACACTTTTTGCATGTGAATTTGAGCTGTTTTGGCCACATGCAACAGGATGTTGAAGAATTTGAATTGAAATGATATAAGAGAGTGTAGTGAATGGCAATTCAGAAATTCATCAAAAATTCAGTCACACATCAGGTCAATTTTATTAGTCACATTTTGCCACATAATTACATCATTAATTTTGAGTAATAAGTAATTATGCCTATTTGTGGAATATATTTCTTATTCAAGTGACATAATTCTCTAAATCAAGTTCAGTAACAATTTTCAGTTTTGCCACACATCTCCACAATATATGCTTCACATACTTTTCAAATAACCTTAACCATATATATATATATATATATATATAATTTTCAAATGGTATATGTTTTCAATATTTATTTATTTAATAATTACTTTGTAATATTTATTTATTTAATAATTACTCACATTGTTTTCATACCTTAAAAAATTATAATAGAAAACTTTTTAAAAGTTTACAATATTTATTTATATAATAATTACTAATTTGTTATATATATATATATATATATATATATATATATATATAAGTTTACAATATTTATTTATACAGTTACTATATATATATATATATCATTTTTATTTTAATTCTGCTTCCTTATATTAAATTCTGAGTTACAATTCTGTATTGTATGTCACTTCAAGTCAAATCTGAATTACAAATAACTTTACTTGCTTGTTCTGCGACAGTTTCCATCAAAACTGAGCTCATAAACCATCATTGCCACTAATGCATCCTCTGATTTCCACATCGTCTCATTCACTCATCAGATCTCTGCTGTCATATGCATACTATGAGCTATACATAGCGAACGGAGAGAGAGAGAAAGAGAAACAGAGTATTTCATGGATGGCTAGGTTGCTATGGGAACAAGAAATGGTCTCTCTTTCCCAAAAAATTGTCCTCGTTCCCACCGTTTCTCTCGAAACCCCTCACTTTTCTCTCTCTTTCTCTTTTCCATCTCTGTTTTTTCTCCCTCCTCTCCGTCTCTCGCTTTTTTCTCTCTCCCACACGTTTTAGCACTCTTTCTCTCTGCCTCTCTCTCTTTTCGTCCAGTTCTATCCTTGTCTTCCATACCTCTCTCATTCCCCCTCTCTCTCTGATCATCTGTCTCTTTAACACTCACTTATATTCTATTCTTTTCCTGGTTGTCATGGCAATAAGCTGGGGGTGTGTGGGTGAGAATGAGAGAGGGAGAGTGGGTGTTTCGGAAGTGACATCTCTTGGGCAGTAACCTTGTTTCCTGTATGTAGATTTGGGGGGCGGGAGCAGTAAAGTGCAGCTACAGTGACGCCGTGTGGAGGATGCGGCGAGGAGACGAGCAGGTAGATGTGAACGCTGCTTCAGGAGCTTCCAGCTATTGATCAGTGCTGCATGAGTGCAGCCTTTCTTTTCAGAACTCCAGTGTGTGGTGGGAATTAGCAGTGGAAAACCACGCTTTTCATATCTCAGCTGTTTCTCCTAGAGAGCAATGAAATGCTAAAAACAATGTATTTTTTAATCAAAATGGCAGTTTTGCGATGTCTGTTAGCATTCCAATTCAGCCTAATAGAAGTTGGTGCAGGACCCCTGGCATTACGTGAGATCTGCCATCTTAGCTAATGGGAACCACTAACGATTTAAAGCAGTCACCTGAGCTGTGATGTCAAAAGCAGTAGGAAAAAAATATTGGTCCGGCTTTTAAGAGCTAATTGAAATACAACCAAAATCAAAGTATGGCTTATTGCAACATGCGCCAACCCTCTTTATCTAATGAGAATCTTTCATAAACAGCTGTGGTTTCCCTAAGGGTAATAATATAATATAATATAATATAATATAATATAATATAATATAATATTTAGTGTTAGTAGTAGTAGGAATAATAATAATATGTTTTCCTTTTTCACAAATTATATTTCTTTTAAGATTTTTTTAATAATAATTTCAACGACTTTTATTATTATTATTACAAATAATAATAATAATGATAATAATAATAATTTCCTTTTTACAAAAGTTATATTTCTTTTGTTTATAATTATTTAATAATAATAATCATAATATCAACAACTTTAATATAGTAAAAAATAATTTAATAATAATAGTACAATATTATTAATTATGAATATGAATGTTATAAATTATTAACAATTTATTATTATTATTATTATTATTATTATAGCAAGTAACACTGCTAATATTATTTTATAGTGACATATAAAATCACAAAATTTTGGGCCAAATTGTTCAGGCCTACAAACAAACACAGCAAACCAAGAGCTTTTTTAAATCACATTTTAAATCTAAATTTTTATCAGAAAAATCACAATTAGACCTTTTTCCTAAATCATGCAGCCCTAGGCAACTGCAAAATATCTAATGTAAAACTATGAAGTATTTGTGAATTATATTTTGCATGCAAAACATCTAATTCACTAGAATACACTGCTTCTTTTGAATTTCACTTGATGAGAGGGATGTTTTTGCCTTCAGGATGGTGTAGGCATCAATCAGAAGGAGCTAACTGACCCATGGTAACCAGCTAAAGCTTGACCTCTCAGTGAGAAACATGAACTCTGTAAATAACAAAAGATGTGCTATTTTATCCATTCTGAAAGCTAGCCAATCAGGAACGTTCTCAACCCGTCAATCATTTTTTTGTGTTTGCTGGCATCTGATTGGCTGAGATATCTTTGGATGGTGGGCTTTTAGAGAGATTATTTAAAGCACTTTTACTTTTAGCAGTTTCTTTCCTCAGTGTTTGCTCACTGAAACGTTGCTGAAACGTATGTTAAATATTGCCTATTTGTATTAATTTTTATATCTCCAAATGAGCTTCAGGAGAAACATCTGAGACAAAGCCAACATGTAAATCTCCAGAGCTATATAAGAGCATCCTCTGAGAAATAACATTCGGTTCCTGCTACTGCTGGATGACACATTCCTGCCTTTTAAAGTCCATTATGATGTAAGGTCACATGTCCATCACGGTACATGAACACAGAAATGCTTTTGTGCATGCATCAAAGCACGACCTTTCAGCCTACTATAAAACAGACTATTGACATCTGCTAATGCAACACAGATATGATTATGAAACTTGCATCTACTCTCTTTTCTGTGCATACCTGCCTGGGGCATCTGGAGATACTGTGTGATTTATTTTTAGCTCTGTTTGGAGTGCAGCGATGGGAATAATCAGTGTTTCTCCTGTTGGGCTGCGTAATGACAATGTGAGACTGACCCATCCGCGGCCTGATCCTCATGTGCACGGCACACATCAGCACTCACAGCCCGCGAAAGAATAGTAACCCTCTCAGAAGTGTGCTAGCCAATGACACCCAGCGCTTGTGATGGAGAACATGAAGAGGCGCCTGCAGCGTTTGTGTCTGTAATGTCAAAGGTGGTGCATGTGCTGAAAGAATGCATGTTACTGAAAAAATTACTGCACTCTTACAACCCAAAGCCTCTTTCCTAGTTCATTCAGAACGTTCATTCCAAAATGGGTCATTCAGAAATCGTTAACCATGGGCACATCAAAGAATAGTTCACCCAAAAATTTAAAATAGCTGAATATTTACTCACCCTCAGGCCAACAGAGATGTGGATGAGCTTGTTTGTTCATCAGAACAGATTTGGAGAAATTTAGCGTTACATCACTTGCTCATCAAAGGATCCTCTGCAGTGAATGGGTGCCGTCAGAATGAGAGTCCAAAACAGCTGATAAAAGCATCACAATCATCCACATCACTCCAGTCCATCAATTAACAACTTGTCAAATGAAAAGCTACACATTAGAAAAATCCATCAAGGCGTTTTAACTTTAAACCATTGCTTTCAGCTGAAGTATCCATAATATTGCTTTCTCCAGTTGTCTCGTCTGAATCAGGAGAGAAATATGCACAGATCCATTTAAAAGCGAAAACAGTCAAAATGGTTCTAAACAAATATATCTGTGGATTTTGATGTGAGAGGACAACAGCAGATGGACTTTTTTAAAGTTATTATGGATTATCTTCTGTTTTGGAACCAGAAGTGCATTTAAAATGTTTTGGGCCATTAATTTTTTTAATTTTAATTTTAAAATGCTATCCACATTAGCGTTTTCCAAAAGTTTCTCATCCACACTGAAACGTCGGAAAACATTAAATTAAACTTACTGCGCATGTGTAAAACCTCATAAAAGCTCACTGAGGTGATACAGATGGAACAGACATAATAAGTTTTCACACAATTCGGAAGGATCATTATATTTTACGGAAATAACTCATCATTCACTGACATGTCCATGTTGCGCTCACTCATGTTTTGCCGCAGGACAGCAATTGTGTGTAAACTTTCTGTCGTCTTTTTAGGACTGTGATATAAAGGGTATACAAAGTAAATATCTTTAGCAACAGTGTGAAAGTGAATAGCACATAACAGGCACAATTACCGGCATAAACATAGATGTCTATTGGTACAACATGGGTCACATGACTAAACATGTCATCGTTTTCAAAAGCCTCACGCTACAATGCAAAAACGGCATTTTCAAATTTATCCACTTTGGCGAGCGTTTCCAAAAAGCTCCGTTTGCGTTGACGAAAAATGCTGTCTCAGTGTGGATGGAAGGCCAAAACGGAGAGAAAAATATTCATTTCCAAATGAAAATGGGTTAGTGTGGACATGTCGGATTTTCACTTTTCACTTCTCAAGATTTGAACTGATGGACTGGAGTCGTTTGGATTACTTGTGGATTATTGTGATGTTTTATCAGCTGTTTGGACTCTCATTCTGACGGCACCCATTCACTGAAGAGGATCCATTCATGAGCAAGTAATGTAATGATAACTGATTCTTTAATTTAATTTTTTTTGTGTCACTCCTAGTCCTCAGTATTCAATCCATATTTAGTGTCTCAGCTTGTCCTGACAGACATATGTAAATGATAAAGTGGTAAACAAAAGATAAATAAAACAGAGGTAGTTCTCTTTAGCTTCATTGCTTTGGATAAACACTAACATGTCATACCTTGTGTTAAGTTGGCATAAAGTCACTTTAAATATATCCTGCAACTAAATCATTTCATATTCAATCTCTGTGAAGTCTTTAGTCATGAGCAGTTTCTTACATGACGGCGGAGAGTGCCGTTGAACAGGGCAGCACTGGGCAGCTCCTCCAGCTCTCCAGGACTTCTTGTCAGGATGGAGCTGGATGTGACAGGCTATTTCCATGGCGGAAAAGATTTCAGCTGGCTTACTGTCAAGCGGAGAGCCCAGCGCGCTGTAGTGAGTGTGTTGTACGGCCCAGCGGTGGGGATACGGCTCAGAGCAGCGGTGCAGTACTGTGTTTGCTGTTTTTGTTTGAGTCATTTTGTGGCCTGCTGTCATGTTAAAGGAATAGTTCATCTTAAAATGGAAATTCTGTCATTACTTAGTCTCATATGTTGAATCAAATGAATCAGATTTTATTTTGGTGTTAGCTGTGATTTATTCTTAAAGTTTTCTTTTGGTCACCAAGGCTGTATTTATTTGATCAAAAATACAGTAAAGCGGTATTATTGTGAAATATTACAATTTAAAGTAACTGTTTTCTGTCTTTAAATATTTTAAAATGTAATTTATTTCTGTGATACAAAGCTGAATTTTCAGTCTTCAGTGTCACATGATCTTTCAGAAATCATTCTAATATTTTGCAAATAGTGCTGCTTAATATTTTTTGGAAACTGATACTTTATTTTAAAAGATTCTATGATGAATAAGAAGTTCAAAAGAACAGCATTTATTTGAAATTGATTTTTGTAACGTTATACAAGTCTATATTTATTTTTTTTAAAATGAGCATTTATTTCTTAAAAAAGAAAAAAAAAACTATAGCCTCAGACAAACACTAACAAACAGGGTTATTATAGTTAACGAAAACTAAAACTAAAACCATAGAAAACATTTTCATTACTTGAAATAAAATAAATATAAACTGAAATAAAACATAAAAAACATTGTATTTCAGCTAATTGCCATGGTACTATTTTTGTACTGAAATAACTAAAACTGAAGCAAAAATTAAATAAAAAAACTACACACACATACAGTGTGTGTGTATATATATATATATATACATGCGCACTCGCGCAACTTTAACTAAAATTTAAATGAGAAATAAAAGCATTAATTAAAAATATTAACAAACCTTTTAAATGACACTTCAGTCTAAAAGACATCTGGCTGTTTGTAGGACTTCACTTGTGCTCAAGTTCATTTAAAATCAACTGGACTTTTTTACCCATTTTCTGAAGATGTTTTTCCACTAGCTCCAACAAATGGAAAGCAGAAAAAAGAAAAGTCCAATTGTCTGTGCATAAATTCTAGCAAACATACGGCTGCTTAAGTCCAGTGATCTGTTTTGTGAGTGCCTTTCCCTGTTGTTCTGGAGTGCTTGGAGGAAATCTGACAAATGTGTGTGTGAGTCTGGACAGAAGCGTCCTGTGCCGGTCCAGCATCCCTCTGATGCTGCCACCATCTGTCAAGGCTGTTTCTGATTGGCTGGAGGTTCAGAGGGTAGGAGCTCATGGAACGAGAGGACACTGGGGCAGAATATTGACTCTGAGCTGTAGTTTTTGGAGCGAAAGAGTGGGAGGCTCGTCCAGTCGTGAGTTTTATAGAAGAACAGGGATGAAGTAAAAAGTCAAAGGCCATAGTAATCGCTTTATTGTTCTCGCCTTGGCTGACAGGGCCAGAGCTGAATGTGTGACAGCTTTACAGCTCGATTTAAAACCTAATGAAACCACAGTGCCATCAATATCAAAGTCTGCACATGAGTTATACGTTTACAGTGTGAGGAGAAAGACTGTCTGTAAGGTACAATGCTGGATAAAAATGTAGCTGAAATGTATTGTTTATGTTTGAGTAAAGCTGTGTTTGATATGTTTATTAGAGGCCAAGCACCAAAGGTTCTTAGGCACATATTGTGTCTGTTGGGGTTTTTTTTTTATGTTTTTGGCTGGAGTCTATGACAGCCCATAGAACCATATGGTAAAAAATTGGAAAATTTGGCACACTGATTGAGGAGAGTGTGAATTTCAATTTGACCAAATGATTTGACCGTGACGTTAATGTTGGCCCACGTACAGACCATTAACTGGCTGTATTGCTTAAAAAAATGTTGTAGGTTGATATTATGAGCACTTGTGCAAAACGGTTTATACTGGGTTTGCCGAATTTTGATTGAAATACAGTACCATAGGATTAGTACTTTTTTGTTTTTGAAAGAAATTAATATGTTTATTCAGTAAGGACATGTTAGAATTAATCAGAAGTGACAGTGAAGACATTTATAATATTTCTATTTGCAATAAATGCTGTTCTTTTGAACTTACTGTTCATCAAAGAATCCTAAAATATATTCTAAAAATATATTTAAAAAGAAAATATAACAATATATTGTTTTTTTATACTTCAGAAACTTTTTTGACCTGAAGTCATTCAATATTAATTAATATTCATACATACATCTTCAGAAAGTCATCCTACAGCTTTTTTCTCCCCCTAAATTTGATACAAATCTGCTCAAATTATTAAATAGGGCTGCATGATAACAATGGTAATGCATAATAATAATGATAATGGTTAAAATGATTAGAGAGTTATTTTGCTCAGAAATTAAACTTGGTTAATTATCATGATTTATAATTTCTATTTATGCTTCATCAGAATTATTTCACTTTCTTGTAAGCATAAATCTAGAAAATGTCAACTCACATTTACTATGTATATTTATGATACACCAACACACTCACATTATGCAAACTGGTAAAACTTCTCTCAAATGCGAAAACAGTACAATGTTAATTACAATTATTCCAAATTACATTGTTTTCATATTAAAACAACGACTTGTATTCAGATCATCAGTGTTTTTTTTTTGTTGTTTGTTTGTTTTTTTGTTTTTGCAGTGGAGAGTGTTTGTGAAAGGTTGCCAGGTTGACAAAATGAAATAAAACACTAGGCAGAAATATCTGTTTAAAGGGTTAGTTCCCCCAAAAATGAAAATTCTGTCATTTAATTACGCACTCTAATGTTGTTTCAAACCCGTAGGACCTTCATTCATCTTTGGAACACAAATTAAGATATTTTTGATGAAATCCAAGAGCTTTCTGATTCTCCATAGACAGCAATACAACTGAAACGTGTTGACCCAGAAAGGTGGTAAGGACGTCGTTAAAATAGTCCATGTGACATCAGCGGTTCAACCGTAATGTTATGAAGTTACAAGAATACTTTTTGTGCTCAAAGCAAAAAAAACAACAACAACTTTATTCAATGTTTTCTTCTCTTCCGGGTCAATCTCCGCTGCTATTCACAAGAGTACCACAGTGCATTGTGTTGCTGTCTATGCAGGGTCAGAAGGCTAGGATTTCATAAAAAATATTATTATTTGTGTTCCTAAAATGAACAAAGGTCTTAGGAGTTTGGAACGACATGAGGGTGAGTAATTAATGATAGAATTTTCATTTTTGGGTGAACTATCCCTTTTAGAGAAAGCTCTGATTGCGGTATTTAGACATCTGGCAAGCCAAAGCATGAAAGCTTGACAAATATATGTATAAATAGCCAGCCAGCCAGCATCAGAAGTCGTGATCATGATTAAAGTGCAATTTAAAATATATTTGAGACTGCAATCCATTTTCCTGTAGTGCATTGATGAATTTCACTGTAAAAATGCCAGACATGAGGTTACGTTGTTATCGTAATGTGGCAAAGCTTTTGCTTTATCAAATTAAACTTCCATTTATC
>JAFVLL020025205.1:0-18816 GCA_021397915.2 Tor tambroides | reverse complement strand
TTATATGGTTGAAGGGACTGTAGAAATGGGTTTTGCTAGAGAAAATATTGGTGATTAGTTTGCTCTCTGTGACCAGATAAGTCTGAGGATGATATGGAGAGGGAGGCCCAGCTGCTTGAGTGGCGTCTGACGCTCACAGAGGAGAGAAATGCAGTGATGGTGCCCTCTGCTGGCAGTGGAATACCAGGAGCTCCTGCTGAGTGGTACAGCACTGCTGCAACCATACTGAACAATTTTGGATTTAATATAGTCTTTAATCATATGTTATAAATAGCTGGTAAACAAGTTGATGTCAGAGGTTTGAATTATATTTAATGTCAATTCAGTTCTATGCAGTTTGCTTTTTAGGCAGGTTGTTATAAAACTTAAATTATGTGTTTTAATAAATAATATTGGATTTGAGGCTTTGTTTGTTAAATGAATGTCAGCATCAGTTAAACATTTTTACAAATGTTTAGTCATGACTATTTGGGCCTTGGGTTGATTTTTATTTCTCTCTTGGCAGGGTCCCAGTACCTGGAATGGAAACTCACATTCCAGTGCTCTTCCTCGACTTGAGTGGTATGTTTTTCCTGCCTTTTTAAAAACAGCAATGTTCTCTGCAGAAATGCAATGTCCTCTGTAACCTTTCTTCCACTGCAAGCACTATTTATCTTAACACTCATTTTCACACTTATTCATCCTGTGTTTCTCTTCTTCCTTCCTCCAGCTGATGACTTCAGCTCTCAGGAGAACCTAGATGTTCCCGAGGCGGGCGGTTGGGACGCCATTCTCAGCTCGGAAGATGAGGATGAATTTTTTGACCTTCAGATTGTCAAACACTATGATGGAGAGGTGAGAATATGACCTACGCACCCTCAGGGCTCTCAGAGGCTCCCTTGTTGATTTTAAAAGAATGTATTAAAAACTATTTTTCTTCCAGGTGAAAGCCGAAGCTTCTTGGGACTCCACGGTTCATGAATGTCCACAGCTGAGTCGAGGTGCCGCCCCAGATCAGAGAGTATACTTGATTATCCGCACCGTGGTGCAGCTCAGCCACCCTGCAGAGATGCAGCTAGTCCTGCGCAAACGCATCTGTGTGAACCTCACTGGACGACAGGTGCGGAATAGCCTACTTTGTATAAGCTACACTATCATCAGAACTGTAGAAAAGTCTTTTTACACTTTTTACATACAGCTGTGCCAGATATTTTTGGTGCTTAGTTGCTATAAACCTTATACTTTTTAAGGAATTTCAAGCTTTAGATATGAAAATTATGATTTTTATATCTGTCTCTGCATATTTTTAATTATTTTTTTGTTTTCAACAGGGTTTTGCTCAAAATTTCTTAAGGAAAATGTCCACCAGGAGTACTATTCCTGGCTGTGGTGTGGCCTTTGAAGTCGTCTCCAACATCCCAGGCGTAAGCATACAAAATCTGCTATTTAAAAAATGTTTTTTGTGTGTGTCTATATAACACATGATATTGATAATAAATAATGCATGAGCTGAATGATATGGGTTTTTCAGTGACCAGTGACAATATATAATTTCACTTCAAATTCAGAATAGTGTGGTAACCAAAACCTGCAATAAAAATAAAACATAACTAAAAATAAGTTTTAGTTAAAGTACTACAGTTACTAAAACTAAAACCGAAATAAAGTTAATACAAATAAAAATATATAAATAAAACAAAGCTAATAATAGTCTTATAAATAATGCTAAAATAACACCAATTAAGAATAGAATTGTCAGTAGATTTCAGTACTGATGCAAGGTGAAACTGACATTTTCTTAATATTTGTTGAAAATCCTAAAATATTAAATAAGTATTATTAGCTCATAAATATCAGTCAGTACGTTTACATGGACAACGATATTTTGATTTTAGCACGATTAAGACAATACTCTGATTAAGAATCTACCATGTAAACAGAAATTTTTGATTACCTTAATCCGGCTAAGTCATACTCGAAGTAAACACAAATTGAGACGTGTGGAGTATTCCTATTATAGTCGGATTATCGAAGTGCAGTATAGACATGTACACACCTTAATCACACTATTGCCATCGTGTAGGACTTTTCGCCACATTTTGCGACAGAATACACACAGCAGTGGTCAACCGTTTGACGGCAAACAAAAGAGCATGGCTTCAACAACACAGTCATCTGTTTGCACATGTGACCCTGGACCACAAAACCAGTCTTAATGGTCAATTTTCATATGAGATTTTCATATGAGAGCTGAATAAATAAGCTTTCCATTGATGTATGGTTTGTTAGGATAGGACAATATTTGGCCGAGATACAACTATTTGAAAATCTGGAATCTGAGGGTGCAAAAAAATCTAAATACTGAGAAAATTCCCTTTAAATGTGTCAAAATGAAGTTCTTAGCAATGCATATTACTAATCAAAAATTAAGCTTTGATATATTTACGGTAGGAAATTTACAAAATATCTTCATGGAACATGATCTTTACTTAATATCCTAATGATTTTTGGCATAAAAGAAAAATGGATAATTTTGACCCATACAGTGTATTTTTGGATATTGCTACAAATATACCCCAGCGACTTAAGACTGGTTTTGTGGTCCAGGGTCACATATAGCATGACAAATAACTAACTGCACTTGAAGCTTTCATAAAAATTCACAATGAAACACCCAAAACTGTATATGGCACCATAACAAAGACAAACTGTATGCTGATACGTGAAATTCAGGAGGAGACGTTGGATGGCGTCGTGTGGGGATGTAATGACGTGTGCCATTAATCAATCTATGTACTATAACATGTAAAACAGGAACATGAAAGGAGTATTCTAAAAGCAACTCATGTAAACACCTTAATCATAATATTATTCAGAATAAGATAAATAATTCGATTACTCATGTCCATGTAAACGTAGTCAATGGAAAAACTCTCAGCAACACGTTAGTTGGCTATTACCCACAAGAAACATGCTCTAATAAAGTTGTACACCTGGTTTCTTGAGTCTGTTTGTCTCTCTCGGCTGTGTACGTCAGCAGGACAGTCAGAGCTCAGAGGACAGGGAGATGCTGGCCCGTGTGGCCACTAGCGCTGAGAACCCCAAATCATCAGACAACGAAGCTGCCATAGAGAAGTACCTGCGGAGCGTCCTGGCTGTGGAGAACATCCTCACATTGGACCGTCTGAGACAGGTCACACAGCTACCTTCACTAATATTATAAGATTGCATTTTATCATCTCTTTCTAATGTTATATATTTTTTTTGTATTAATCTGAGTCTTAAAGAAAGACTTTTGTGGCAGATGTAATGATTCATGAAAGAATCATTACTTTGAGTGTTTTCCTTTGAATGAATCAGTCAAACTGATTTGCAAAGTGTTTGTAAATCACTGTACTTTGGGAGTAATATGTTAAGCACAAGATTTAACTCATTCTATATAACCTTACGCTGTGACGCACCGCAGTATTTTAATTAAAAACATATTTTACTCTATAAATGAAACATGAATGCTGCCAGTGCACTTTCCATTTTTTTAAACGGTCCATTAAAACGAGCAGTTCTATGAATCATATCACTAAAATGAATGGTGACTTCCCAGTGCTGTCTAGTTTTCTCTCTCGAGTTCAGTTTTCATCATGTAAATCAGTTTTTTATCATGTGCTACAGGAGGTGGCAGTGAAGGAGCATTTGGCAGGTAAAGGCAAGGGCAGCAGACGCAGTCTCAGCTCTCCCAGCGTGCACCGGGTAAGCACATCTGCAGCCTTAAAGTCATCTTAACAGATTGAAATGTTAAGGAAACTCCGCATCATTGGAGCCTGGCACATTGTGTATTCACACATCACCTTTTTCTCCTCTAGTTATCTGGAAGCAGACAGGATCTGTCGCTAAACTCAGTGCTGGATGACAACAAGGTAAGATTCTAGGGTGAAAATAAGACATATGGTCCAGCACAGGAAATGAGTCCTTTTATGTAACCTCTAATATCCAATTTGCTTATGTAAGAATCGATGGGAGAGTCAGCAGGATATCTTTGGGACATCTTCTCAGTTCAGCAAAACACTGCCACGACCATCCAGACCTCCTACACCACCTACGCAGAGTCAGGACCCCGAGCAAGGTACGACATAACGGTCACTCTTAAAGTGAGCGCCTCAGGATGTGGACAGTTTTGTCTGCAATAAAATAATCTTCCTTTTCCGTTTCCAGCATGACCCATTCTTTATTTGACTGTCCTTTCAAATTTCAGCTCTGTGCTCTCTACTATAAATGTGATTCATTTCTGCCTGAACTCTCATTTCTAACCTGGTTTATGAATTTAACAAACAGGGATTTTCATTGTAATAAGTGTGTCTTGATCAAAGTAATGCCAGTTCAAGGTTTGAACCTGCAAACTTTCAGTTACCACTGAAAAGCTTTCCATCTTGTTCGACTTCAGCTTCTTTTCACCTTGTCTCTTTGTGATCTGTCAAAAAATGTCAGTGTGACATTTTTATGTGACTGTGACTTGATTCACTCCTTTTATATCTTTTCTACATCTATCTCTGTTTCACCACCATTGTCGTCTTTTTCCACACCTCTACCTTGCTGTTTGCCTCCTTCCCAACCCGCCCACAGGTTTTTCAGAGCTTGCTGCCTCTTATATCTCCCCAGTCAAGGCCCTGGTTCCTCAGATGCCCAAGCTACTCAAGTCCCTGTTCCCTGTGCGTGACGACAAGAAAGATTTGAGACCCTCTCCACACTCCCAACAGGTCTGACCACGGTTTCAACTTTTTAATTAGAAACTATGCCTAAAACCTGGGTGAATCTCATGAAAACTGTCAAGAAATGGCCAGGTCACATTTAACCATAAAAAGGAAAATGAAAAATTATTTAAAAATTATAATAAATAAAAAGAATGCACGCATAAATAAAAATATAATAAAAAACAATAAAGCATTTTTAAGGAAATATTACATTTTGAAGTCCAGTTATGTTTATATCATGTAGTATTTATTGTAGTGCATTTACTTCATGCTGATATTTAACCCTAAAACCAAAAGGAAAAATTGTTTAAAAATTGTAATAAATAAGAAGAATATATGCATAAATAAAAATATAATAGATAAACATTAAATAAAGCGTTTTTAAGGTAAAGTGATATATAAAATTTTGAAGTCCAGTTATGTATATATCTTGTAGTATTTGGGATCCACCTTATTCTTCAACGCATAAGTAAGCCGTTTTCTGTGAATGTGCGAGACTTCCGGTTGATTAGTTGCCGTAGAGAAATAATTAGAAGAATAACAAAGTGCAGTAAACAGTAAAACTGCTTGCACTACAAACCAGTGTGTTCATAATTAAGATAATACATTAAAATAATATGGTATGTCTCACCAATTTGCAATATCAGTCAGCAAAACGAGCTGTTTTGTACAGCTAAAAATAGCTGGAAGCGGATGAGACCGGAAGCCAGACACATTGAGTTTACAAATGGCTGCTGATAATGTAGTATGTACTACAGAAATTAGGATTTGGGGGTAAAATGTGCTTAATTCAAATATATGTATGTATGTTTCTGTATGCATTTTTTAAAATGTTTTTTCTTGTCATTTTTTTGATGAGATTCACCCACCTGTTTATTTTTTTCAAAGTATGTTCCCATTACAAAGCACTCAAATGATTAAATTTATTCAAAAGACAAGCAATACCTATGCTTATAAACATTTCTATATGTAAATTCCTGTCAATAGTACTTCCGTGGGGTAATTTCATGCATAAATGTAAAAAAAACGGATGTAAAGTATCCGTCATAAAAATAGCCATTTTAGCACCTACAAAGCCTGTCAGAAATATGCTGCATTTAGATGAGTAAATCATATGTGGTAATCAAAGAGGGATGCAAATCCTCTTGACCGATTTAATTTGAGTCAATTTTAGATTCTAGCGTAATGTCGTTCTGTCTTCATGCCTCCTCATTTCCATATAGACTGAAATTCCATATGCTACTACTACATTGCCCATATATCTGTGATATATTATCCATCTCATATGAGGAAAATTAAGTCTTTAAATTAAGCCTTATTGCTTGGTAGTGGATTTTTTTGTGAGAAAACAGGCTTTTTTGGTTTTCCATGATTAAAACAGTGTCCTCATTTTGTCAAAGTAAATCATGTCAGGGAAACCTGATTATATGTTAGGCAGGAGTCCATAGATAAACTCCACTGTTTAATTTCCCCAAGATTAATTGTCAAGCCATACCCTTTCATCATATCTCCCAGCATGCTTTCGACGGAGGCGTAGAGGGAAAAAAAATATGACAGTGATATTTCATCGTGTACATCACTCCTCCCCTGCACGCAGACTTTTGATCTGTCAGTACTTTAGATCAAACGTAATCCAAAGGCTCCCAACATAAAAAATGAACCCATGACACTTAAATCAAGCTTTGTGCCGCCTCTCTGAAAACCATTACCGAAATCGTAAAAACAAATTTAATATGTTCCATTCATCTCTCCAGCATATGCCACGAATAATGATGCAAACAGCCAACAACCCTGATGAAGGAAGAGTAAGAATAGAACCGGTAAGTAGATCTCCACTCTGATCTCATGCTCCATCTTTGGCAAAATTAAATAAATATGAATGATGAATTGGGTTGCAGACTTGTATTTTGCAAAAGTATAGCCTAGGCAGATATTTTAAGAGCCCAGTCTTTCTCTCCTGCATGTGATGTAAATTGCATGCTATTAAATCTGTGGTTTTCCTAGCATGTGCTCTCTGTGTGAGAGTCAGATGATAGGTTGAGGTGTAGTTAAATGTTCCTTGTGGTTTTGGACGTCCTTCCCCGTAGGTTGCAGTAATGGGGAAGAGTCCTGCTTCAGACAGACACTCAGATGGGCCTGATGCCCCGTCCTCTATGCATGATCCGCATGACCTGCCCCTGAGCCCCATCAGCGAAGCCTCCAGTGGCTATTTTTCTACTAGCGTCTCCACTGCCACCCTTTCCGACGTCTCCATAGCTTGCGGGGACCTTACCCCTACTCCCAATTCCCAAGCGGGTCCTGTAGCATCCAGGCACGACAACGAAGACTGTCTACCGACCCCTGTTAATGCCTCTGTTGCTCCTGTAGAAGCTGGGCTAAGATCTGACAGGCCTAGAAAAGAGGAAGATACCCAGGCGGCCCACAGGAATGGTGTCACCACCTCTCAGCAGGAAGCACAGCTAAACGCAACCCCTCCCCCAGTGTCGAGTACCTCCACAGACAGCCCTTTCTCCCTCCAGAAGGTCAAAGCCAATGAACTCAGGTCTTTCAGTAACATTCTCGGAGATGGAAAAGCAACCACAACGCAAACTAACAGCCTGGAGAAGCTAGAGATAACCTTTGAGGATGTGGAACCCAAGGAACTTGCTTGGCTCAAGGTGGGAGGGAGAGTCACTGTCGGATCCAACAAATCCGGCACGGTCCGCTACATCGGCCCAACGCACTTCTCGGAAGGCATCTGGGTCGGGATCGAGTTGGACACTCCCTCAGGTGAGTCATATCTTCCACTTCTAAAGGGGTCATGATCTGCTTTTGTTTTGTTCTCTGAGGTCCACTTACAATGTTATCAATTTTTACATTTAAAAAAAAAAACAATTTAGAAGTAATAGGCTATTTTCTGTCCTGTTTTTGACCCCCCTCATCAGAACACACTGTTTGAATAGGCATGGCGAATTGTAGACTCTGAAGTAAACACCCACTGGTATGATTGGCTAACAGTTGTCTAACAGTTGTGTATGTTTGACAGCTTACATCCTGCACAGATGAACACTGCTGTGATTTAGGTCAAAAAATCAAATACTCAGTACATATCAAACGATCTGTATAACAAAGAAAGCAATAGTGATCACGTAATAAGGACAGTTCTGTCATGACAGCTCTCAGAAGATTTTAGCATGGTAATGGATATGACAAAGTTAATGTATTTGGTCTTGGCGGAATAGATCTGCTACACTTCTGCTGCTGCTGTTGGTTTTTGCTGTAGTTGTAGATTATTGCTGCTGCTGCTGAAAAACAAGTACAGGAACTTGCTATTGCCAAAGCATATGGCGATATGGTGCTGTGAGTATTTAAGATACACTGCTGCTGCACAAATAGCATATAAAATAACCCGTAGTAGATCTATACAGGTGGAGCTGGGGAAGGTGGAGGGTTTCAGAGGAACTCTGAAAGCGTGCTGCAAAATGCTCAAGTGAATGCTACCAGCCATTTACATGTAAAGCAGCAAGCTCATTGGCTGTGTACACAACATGAACCAATCAGCTTGTGCCAAGTCGTATAACTCTGTAAATATCATCAGTTACGTTAACAACCCGTCAGCCTGCGCCATCTAGAGTTTCATGAAAGAACTAGGTATTTACTCACACTTGTGTGCTGCGACATTACTGTTGGATCCAATATAGTCGGCGCATCGCTGTCTTTCAGTTTCAATCTTTCTGAAAATCCTGCGTCGAATTGTACCTTGTTTGTAAACGAATCCACTTTGTCCTTTGTTAAAATTAAGTGAACAAAGGACCAAGTTCTTACTGATGCGGTCTGGAACTTTAAAAATAAAGTTCATCAAATAAAGTTTGTTTTGTTTCTGCGTAGACCTACATTTGCCTTTCTCATTATTTACACTACATTCATGAATTGGTGGGCAGGGCTAAACAGGCAGTGCTGTAGAAGCAGGCGTTGATCATCTTCTGTGGAGGCGGTGTTTATCCACGCTATTACGTCATAAAGTGGCACATTCCACAGCCTGTTGTTTTGCCAGATTGGCTTCAATATAAGCTGTTTTTAGACTAATGAGAAGATGTTGAGTTCTGAAACTTACAGAATGTTTTTATAGCACAGTGACCTCTTATATGTCAAGAGATCAAGGGAATTTTGATTGCTCAGTTCATGACCCCTTTAAGTTTTCTAAGATGTTGACACCCTCTAGGTGAGATTGATTTATCGACCTTGCTCCTTTTTTTATCCTTTATCCATCAGGTAAGAATGATGGTTCCGTCGAGGGCCACCAGTACTTCCGATGCAACCCCGGTTACGGGGTGCTAGTCCGTCCAGATCGCCTGACTCGACGGGAAGCTTCCAAAAGGCACACTGAAAATCGCCGCAGCGGGGAGTTCAGTCAGCAACTAAGGGGAGGAGCCGGCACTGCCATTCAGAAAGGAGAGAATCGCAAATCCTGGACCAGCTAATTGACAATGAGCTGAGCAGGACAGAACTTCCAACATCTGAATCTAACCGAGGAGGTCAATTCCATCCATCACTGTGCTTGGGCTAATGGAGCATTCTGATACCCAACTTTGCATGGAGGTGGTACAACATTCCCTTACAAGCCCCTCTATCAGTTTCGGTGCTATGCTAATGTGTAGCATGTGGGAGTGCTATCAATTTTTAACATGCTGCTTCAGCTGTGTTCCTTGGTTTGGTAACTCAAGCAAGTCTCCTTGAGTTGACCGTAATTGAATCTTCCGGGTCTTTGAGATCAACCCATCATTTTTGTTTGTGCCCTGGTTTTATCAAGAGTCCATTTTTGGACTCGATACTACAAATGATGCTTGATTTATCTTCTCTGCACAGTCAGTAATCAATTTTTAGTTCCTGAATGTGCCTTTTAAGTCAACCCATTTTTTGTTTGGCATCCCTTTGTAACACTAGTTAGAATGTGGTAAATGGTATGGTAGACATGTAAGAGATTATCTCAGGGATCCGATCAGAGTCATTGGATATGTTTCAGCTGTAAGCCACTATCAAGGGGGGGTTGCATCATGTATTTCGCGATAGGTGCCGCCCTGAGCAGGTCAATGTAGGTTTTTGACATAAGTTTCTTCATGTTGTGAAGTACTACTATTACTTGGCCAGTGATTGGATGGCTATATCAGCAAGATGGGATATTTTATTTGGGTTGTTGTCGTTGGAAGACTTGCCTATCAGTATTTTAGAAGGAAACCACCTGCTTGGTGTGTATCCTTAATTGCACATGGTGAATTTTTTAGACTTGACTGAATTGGCACATTCAGGTTTAATTGACTGGCTTAATTAGGCTCTCTCTTAATGGTTTTGATGATTGGACTGAAAAAAAAAAAAAAAGTATTTTAGAGTGGCTTATTTACAATCTGATGGGTTGGGGCACATTTTAGTAAGCAGCCTTTTAATTGGAATTGTGTTATTGAAACTACTTCAACCTCAAATAACTTTGTGCTGCAATTTAAAGTAGCTCAGTTTGATTGGTTTCTAAAGGACTGTCTTCCACAAGAAGGTCACGGTAAAAGCACATTCCAGTTTTGTGTATTGGACCAATTACTGGCAATACCTTCATCTTATTTATTCAAATTAAAAGATCTAAAAGTAGTTTCATTAAATATTTTTAGCATACTGTATGGGCAAAGTGGTCACATTTATATAGTTTTTTTAATAAGGAGCATGGTTTCATGCAGATATGATGCTTGTTCACTTCATGATGGAGAGAAAGTGTGTTATTTCATTCCTTTTATATTCTATTCGTGGAAATCATCGTGATTTCTGAAGTCTAATGCAATATCAAATTATTAAAATATATTTTAATGGTTGTAGGTATGTAAATTGAATTTATAAAGTGTAAAAATCCCATGAATGGACAATTAATTTGCACATTTGATTTATAGTAGATAGCTTATGTGCCCAAAGGGTACTTCGTTTTGTTGTAAATTAACTTAAACTAACCGAAGCTTTTCACTGGATTTGGTGCTCAAGTCAAAAACATTTCGAAGTTTCCATCTGAGTAAAGATGTGTTTCTCCACAGTTTGAAGTAGCCTTTAGTTTTTCCTATAGAGTGGTGTTGATGTTTGTATTCAGTCAAAATTTGGTTAACATCTTTTTTTTTTTTAATGTATCTTGATCTGTGCCTCATTCATCATAATGAGAAAAAAACAAACGCACACATGCAGCACGTCTTTGTCGCTGTGATTAGCAACAAAGGCTTCGCATTAGTAACTAGTCATTCTTAAAGTATTCATTTAAAGGTAATACAAGAACAGATTGCCTTTAGAATGTCAAGTCTAAACTGTTTAATACATTTGTGTTGTAGCAATAACGTTAAAAGTGCTTGTAGGAATTTGATGGTTCACCGTTTTGAACCTAAAGAGTTACTTTAAAAAAAAAAAAAAAAAAGGGGGGAAATGAACTTATTGAAGACATTTTCAGTAAGATGATCTCCATGGCCCAACAGTTCAATCATAAATGCTTTTAACTAGACGTGTACTAGGTGTTTTTGTGCAAAAGTGCAATTTACCATTTTTCTTCACTAAAACGGTTGAATGCCCCCTACATCCATTCTGTTCAACGTCAGCAATTCTCCAGTAGCAGTAATCATAGACATATCTAGATGCTCTATTCGACCGCTCCAGGCACGTAGATGCGGCCGCCATCTTGGAACGGTATTCTTGGAACGGTCATTCACCATACTGTAGGTTCGCAGAAAGCCGTTCTGTGCAGGATTGTGGCATCTTTCAAATATTCAGTGATTACTATAATGAATGACGTCAAGTTCACCGCTGCAATATGGCGGACGGCTTACGTATAGCGGCCCATAGAAACAGTCGCTAATGAGGCATCTAGTATATCTATGGCAGTAATGACACCTTTATCTGTTAAAAATGGCATAGATCCAGAGCCATATCTGAGCAACCACACAGTGGCCTTTTGAAGTCAAACACTAAATACAGGTGCGGAGACTCGCGCTTTCCTCCTGTTTGAAATCCTTCCCATTAAGGGCATCAGGAGAAAGAGGTTTTGAAGGAAGCTTTGGGCCCTGCTGTTTACACAGATGTCAGATGAAGCTCTTGGCAGGAAGTTGCTGCTCTACTTTTGTAGTTTTTTCTTTTTTTTCCCCCTCCCTTTTTCTGAGCAGTGAGTGGACAACTCCATCTTTCGCCACTAGTCTGTGCCTCGTCCTGATGATTTTATGTCATGAAAGTTGTCCCGTATATGGAGCGTTTGAACCCAGAGTATACGTGTATGTGTTTTGTATATAGTTGCATCTTGAGAGTTCAATCTGAGCACAAGGCTGGGTTTGATTAATTTAATTATCTGCAATTCTATGCTGACATCCAAAGAATAATCATGTATAATAATTCATTTATAATTTCTTTTATATTGACTGTACAATAATCTGGCTGTAAAGAGAAAATAAAAAGTGAACTGATTTGCACATTTGTCTTAGTATTTTTTATTTAGTATGTTTTAGGGGTACCAGTCTTGGCTTACATTACCTTGACGTGAAGGGGGAAAAATATCGTTCTTTACGGACCTATGTTCAAAGTTTGACATTTTAAATTTTATTTCGTGTAATTTTTTTTCTTTCAAACAAACTGACAGCCAATGATTTTTTTTCTGTATTGAAAAGAGCAGTTGCACACATCAAATTATTGTCTTCAAATAACAATCCAGTTACAATTTCAGAATTAGGAACAGAAGTCAGGAGTGATGTATAAAAAGAAGTACAATCAGGCAGCGTCTTTCAGCTCATTAACTCTTTATTCTCTAGAAGGTACAGTTCTAAAATAAAAACAACGTTTGAAAATGAACGAAAAAGTGTCAAAACAAAACTTAAAAAAGTAACAAAGCATATGCGTTTTATACTACATATTAATTACAGAACAGTCTACTGTCCAAAAAAGGCACTAAATTCTGTAATAAGAGATACATGATTAGACTATTTCAAGTTAATACAACAGTGATATATTTTGAATTTTTTATACTCATAGAATATATTTATATATATTTAATATATTCACATATTGAACATGGACAGTCAAAGTGTTCCCTCATTCTTTCACGACAGACTTCTGTTCCAAACACATTCCAACACTAGCTTAATAAAGACTTCTGGGTACTAGTCCATCATCACATTGTGCCTCAATACTGTTTCTAAGAAAGTGTTTACTGAGGGACTCTGTGTTAGTAAGATTGGACTGTCTGTATCCTATAATAAAATATACAAGACTACATGATTGCTGTGCAAGCTTATGACACTTTACGCTCAAATCTGGGTTGGCAACGCCAGCTGACTTAAAACACATTTCGAGGACAATTCTACACTTTTCTTAGCTGAAAGAAAGATTGGCAGTTTGCAATACTGTTCATTGTCTCGCTATAATATCATCTAATATATTGACGGAGGTTCAATGAAAAACTCTGAAATATAAAACAGAGACCAGGGCTAGTTGTCACATAGGGAGGTTATCACAAGGATTATATTTAAGTAATAAAAAAAAAATTGAGGCAAAAATTGCATAAATGATTGATTTCACACTGACATCTCAATATCTTTTCTAATAGCTACTGAACGCAATAAAACCATGTCTGCATTACAGTTACATAATGAAAACAGATTTAAAACTTATTTCTCAGTTTCAGAATTCAGTTGGAGAAAGCTATAATTTTATACAATTTATTAATTTCTGTTAGCTAAAACATTGATTTGATATTTTTGCTTGAT
This sequence comes from Tor tambroides, assembly GCA_021397915.2. NCBI lineage: Eukaryota > Metazoa > Chordata > Actinopteri > Cypriniformes > Cyprinidae > Tor > Tor tambroides. The sequence continues at coordinate 5,348 of JAFVLL020025205.1, read as the reverse complement.
ATTTAAATTTTTACTGAATATATATTTTTATAAGAGAAAGTGGATATAAAATTACTTTTTTTTTTTTTTTAATTTAGGTTGAAAATTCAGGTTGAAGCAAGTTGTCAAATTTTATGTTTTGTATAATTACATTTTTTTAAATCAAAGCTAATAGAATTTGCTTGATATTTAAACTTTTGATTTACATTTTTTTTGTCCTAAAAAGACAAGTCAATTAGAATATATTTTAAATACAAACGTACGTGTGTGTGTGTGTGTATATATATATATATATATATATATATATATATATATATATATATATATATATGTGTATGTATATATATGTGTGTATGTATGTGTATATATATATATTAGTATGTGTGTATGTATGTATATGTAATCTGTTTATACACAGCAGGTTCCTAATGTGACTAGCACTGCTAGAGTCTGTAAAATTTGATTCTATATACAGTAACGATTACCTTTTAACAATAATCACACCCTGTCAAATATTCACTGAAGTAAAAAATGTGTCAACTAGCCCCAGTCACCCTTACAAAGGAACAGATTGTATTTGATATAATTGAGAACTCAACATGTTTTAACCGACCGTTCAACCAAATGACAAGGCATAACTAGAGAAGCAAAGTCTCATTTGACGGATTCATCTGCTTAGCAGAATTTCCTAAAGCGAGAAATTTCATTTCCAATTAATATTCTCTCCTAACATACAATATTCTTTCGATACATATTTTAGCAAATAGACTTGGTACATTTATGTTAAGCTTATGCAGATTTATGGAATAAATGTATCTAGGAATATTACCATAACGTTAGCTTAAACAGCATCATCAACAGTTAATTTTCACAGAAATGACGTGTCGACAGATTTTACACATTCTGTAATTTAAGTGCTTAAAAATACTTGCATTAAGGCTGAAGCCCATGGTTCAAAATTCACGTTCGGCTGCGACTGACTCTTTAAATACGAGCTCGTTTCTTAGCTAGTGGCGATCTCATCGACTGAAATCTTACGCTCAATAGGAAGAAAGGTGTGTTGATGAGTTGAAATGGTATTTCAGACATTCTGAGAGAACTTTTGAAGCAGCTGATACTTTTCACAGGTTTGTTATCCGATAGCTATTTTGATACGTCTAAAAAAAGCTTATTTGTGACTGCAATGATGTGCATTACACACAGAAAGCAGCTTCCTAAAAGGCAAAGAGGAAAGACTGTAAAAGGTGGGAGAGGGCATGTGGTTAGCATCTCCTTTCCTTTTTTTAAAACAAGCACCATTTTTCAATTCTGAAGCACAAATAAAAATTAACCTGAACTAGTCCATCCCTCTTCTTTCTTTGAAACAGTACCAGATAAATGAAACAAAAAATATATATATGTATGTTGGGGTAAAGAACCCAAAGCACCATAACCCTCCCCCTTAAAGTGACATTTTATGATTATTCAACAAAAAACAAACAAGCAATTACATGGGATATTTATTAGAGTGGTTAAATCCACTTTAATTTCAGAAATAACGGTTATCAATCCCCAATCGAAGGGACTTTAGCTATCATTACTTTCCAGAGAAACCCCATATTTGGATACGTGGGCAAACACCAACAGGTTTTTTTTGTACTGGAACGTCATCACCCTGATTGTCAAGTGTTTTCCCGTTCGCTGAGACAAAGAAATTCCCAATGCTACAACATTTTCCAGCCACGTGCTGCACAGTTATTGGCTGAGTAGAACACTTTGAGGTTATATACGTTCAAATAAACGGCTGTTGTCTGATTGCTTTTAGAGAGGCCTGCAGAAGAGCCCGACTGAATTTCTAGTCTGCTAATGCTGAAATATAATGGCACAATCTTCACGAGTAGGCTTCAGTTTCCAGACAGTCTTCGACGCCTCCCTGCAGAGATGCACAGTTGTGTAGCGGCAGGAACATAAATAAGCTGCCACTAGTAGGCTAATTAAAAGTGCAATATGTAATTGCTGAAGCCAGCAGGCCATTTATGGTACTGCAGAAACAGTCCTATGCAACTTTTATGCTGACAACCAGGGTCCACAATTAACGTTTTGCCAATTTCACGACTACGAGTATTTCATACTGGTCATAAAACTGCATTTTGTTTTACTTAAACTATACTTGTCACAGTGCTAACTAAATTTAGATGTTATCCTGCCTATTAGTGACAAAAAGAGCAAGTCGCAACCGATACCATTAATTAGCGATGGGCAGAATGTCGCTCTTTTTTGCAGAACATTTACTCACTCTCAGGCCATCTAAGATGTGGATGTGTTTGTTTCTTCATCAGAATAGATTTGGAGAAATTTAGCAAGTGACAGCAGTCTAATATTCCTGCTGTCTGTCATTCATGTTAATCAAACAACAAAAGAGAGAAAATCTCTCACTGTTCTTGACTTTTGTAACTTTAATAAGAAGAAATATATATTTAATTTAAACAGTGAAGGATATGCAGTGTTTTTTAAATTTAGGCTAGTACTAGTTTCTTGTGATACTGACACTGGTGACAAGAATTATGAAATTTCCATGGTACCAAAAATTTTGATATCATAAAGACCAAAAAGAACTATATCATGATATACTGTATATTGCTACCGTGAAATAAAATTATGACCAAAATCTTATATCATGATATATCGCCCACCCCTAGTATCACAATGTTTTCTCATGGTTTCTCAGCCATTTTTAAGACAACATATGAAGTTAAAATAACTGTTATTTAAACATAAAATTTTATGTCCATGTCTTAGGAGCTGTTTTTGAATGCAACAAAATTTTATGTAGACGCCCAAAAAGAAACATGTTCAAAACTTCTAATTAATAAACTAAGACTAATTAATAAACTAGTCAATTTCGAATCGCGAAACTATTTTGCACTTCTCAGCAAGATTTACCAACTAGCCATATATATATATATATATATATATATATATATATATATATATATATATATTGATTTTGTAGTCTGTTAATGCTTGGCAGAGCAGACTTGGCAAAGTCGCAGGTACGCATTTGGTGGTAACCGAGTGTTAACTTTAGACCCTGGTGACAGCTGTACAAGTTTAAACGCAATTTCAGCAACGCTGGACTGCACGTACATAAAGAAATAAGTTAAGAAGTGAGAGAGAATATGCTTCCCAACACACTTTCCCTGGAGAGACTGAGGCAGTGAACATATATGATACTGACCTCTTATATCCTGCAAAGAAGACTTCCTGAAAGAAGGAAAACTGAGAGGTGAAATTCACTATCCAAGTGTGAGATGGCAGGGTGATATGTCGCATGAAGTTTTTAGTGAACGTGTTTCATCAACAGTTTAACCGCAGCGCCTCCCCAACCCGCTGCATGTAGGAGAACGGTTTGAATGAAAAGACTATTGAGGCGTCACATGTAGGAGGGAGGAGGAAGAGGGGAATGTTGGGTTAACAGTCTTTATAATCTCCGCATTCACTTTGGTCATCCACGACCTGGCCATATTCCTCATAATAACAGTTCACGCACAAACTGTTTGGCTTTGTTTTCGTAACCCCACATTTCTCCTTCGGCTTCCCTCCACGCTCCACGTCGAAGGGAGGATTCTCACTCGTCGTCCAGCACCTCTGTCTTGATGTCACTGGTGGCTCCGCCCTGCCTCGCCAGTGCCAGGATGCTGTGATTGACAGCCGCCATCTCCACCGCCAAAGCTATGGGGTCCTGGTGTTCGTTTGGGCCGGTGTTGTCATCCTGTTAGGAAGTAGAGAACCAGAGATTGGTCTGAAGCCCTCTGCTTTTGCCCCACAAACCTGTCTGAATGACTTTGTGTCATTAAAAGACAAAGGAGCATGAAATAGTTCATACAGCTCACTGTATATTGGTACCATTTCGGTTATTGGCTGATTTTTATTTTTATTTTTATTTATTGGATTTGCATTGGCTAGTATTATATATTTAATTGTGCATTTTAATTTTTTCCATTTTTAAATTTAGAGAAACCTCTGCCTAAAATTAGACTGACCTCATTCCTAAATTCATATGTAGCATTTAAAATGATTTATTTTATTATTTATTTATTTGTATATTATTATTTTTTATTCTTTTATTTTTTTCTAAATAATATTTATTTATTTATCTATTTATTTTTTACAAAATAGAATTTCAATAACAACCATTTAGCGATTATCGGTCAAAACATGACAAAATATATGATAAAATATATGACATACAAATGATATACTATGATACACTAAATAATATAATACTATATATATATATATATATATATATATATATATAAGAATATAGAATTAGAATTTCAATATTGGCCAGTTAGTGATTATCAGCCATTACAAGATGACAATAATTATTTTTGGTATTAAATATTATAATTAGTATTAGCCAATTAATTAAATTAAAAAGTAGAAACATGCTGAAAATGGTGATCATTTTATATTTTTAGAACAATTTTATATTATATAAAATGATTCTAAAAATATACAATTGCTATCTTTATGATTTTCTTTAAATTAAAATCTAGACCATCCTAGCAAAAATATGTTGGAATTGTTGATTTTTTTTCCCCCCTTCAAATTAGTATAGAATTTCAGTATTGGCCAGTTAGTGATTATCAGCCATAACAACATGACAATAAATATTAGCTAAATGGTATTAGCCAATTAATTAAAAAAAAATAAATGTAACAAATAAAATATTATTTTATATGATATAAAATTATTCAAAAAAAATTCTAAAATAAAACGATCATTATCCTTTTACTTTATTAAAATACAGGCCATCCTGGCAAAAATATGTTGGAATGGTTGATTTATTTAAAAAAAAAAAAAAAAATCCCTTACCATTCCCAAAACTTGGTCAGCAGCTACTGGCTCACCGTAGTCATTTCCATCGATCTCATCACTGTTGGAATGACCTCCCGGGCTTTGGACATCAATCCCATGACTCTCCAGGATTGCTGCTTCTTAGAAAAAAACAGACCTTGCCATAACATATCTGAGCCCATTAGGATGTACCCAACATGATGGAAGTGAGTTTTCTGAAAGGCATTTTTCTGTAAATTCAATATTTCTGATGAATGCACATTTTGCATGAGACGGCTGCAGCATGGCGATAACAACGCAATGGAAATAATTACATTGTCCATATTCAAAATGCATTGTTGCGTGTAATTCGAGCTTTGTCTGTCCCCAGAGGGCTTCAACATTACCTATGTTGGCTCTTCTCTTAATTTCCTTCCGTCTGTTGGCAAACCAGTTGTAAACTTTCAGAGACGTGACCCTCTCAAGATCTGAAAGCTTCTTCCCTTAATCAAATCACAGCAGAGCTCATCAATAACGTCTGGGGCCAC
>JAFVLL020025202.1:0-12062 GCA_021397915.2 Tor tambroides | reverse complement strand
GATCCTAACAAACCATAGATCAATGGAAAGCTTATTTATTCGGCTTTCAGATGATAAAAAACGAGCCTTATGACTGGTTTTGTGGTCTGTGGTCACATATGTCACTTATAAAGCCAACTGACTGAAATGGAATGTAAACAGAGCTTTACAGTTCAAAGGTCAAGGTCAAAATTGATTTATATAGCACCTTAAAACAACACGAATCTTGACCAAAGTGCTTCACAAGCAGAGCAAAATACACACATAGCAACCAGTATTCAATCCGATAACTTTTAATAAAAAAATTATAATGGTCAAAAAAAGTCATAACCTGCTACATCCCAAAACTTCAACCCCCAGCATTTAAGAGATGCATCCAAAATAAAACCAAGTTACGAGTAAGCCTGAGAAAAAAGGTAGGTTTTAATAAATGCTGTAAAGACGCATAATGTAGGAGAAGCTCTAATCGTTAAGGGTAGTGTGTTCCAATGTTCTGAAGCATAGACTGAAAAAGACCTGTCTCCTTTTGTTTTCAAACGGGATTTCGGGACATTTAATAACAGCTGGACTGAAGATCTAAGTGATCTCTGAGGAGAATAAAAACTTAAAAGTTCTGATATAAAAATAGGGGCAAGTCCATGTAGAACTTTAAACACGTAAATTAAAACCTTAAAATCAATTTTTTGATTCATAGGGATCCAATGGAGAAAGGCCTGTATAGGTGAAATGTTTTCCCTCTTTTTTTTTCCCAGTCAGGAAACGAGCATTTTGGACTATCTGTAATCATGAGAGCGATGACTGACTGATTCCAGTAATCAAGCCTTGAGGAGATAAGTACAGTAGGGAGGGACGTACAGTAGGAAGTTGTGGGAATATCAGCCACAGTGTTTTTGGAGAACAGACGCCAGACGCGTCTCGGTAGGTGATAATCTTTATTTGTTTTTGAATAGTTAACTGCATTTATGATTAGATTTTTAAATGTCTACTAACATAAATCATGCTGAATTTCCAGAAAAACCTTTCCTTTCTTTAGAGTGTCTCATTAATCATATTGCTTTTAACTTCTTGTTGTAGCCTACCTATAGGCTAGGTGACCAGAAACCTGTGTTTTAATTGCTATAAATCATTTTGTGGTCTTGTAGACAATTTTGTACAGAGAAATGTGTTTGTGGTGTTAAGGCTGTATTTGATTTGGGACATTTCGTTGTTGTTTTTTATTATTATTTTAGTTGTGCTGTTTGGTTTCAATCAATACAACGTGTCGTACGTTTCACTGGACGTTTCTGGAATTTCGTTTGCGTTTATTTTGAAGTTCAATGTTTATTCTATCATTTAGTGTGTTCTTGTGAAGTTTAAGAGTGTGATTGTGATCTTATGGAGCTCTTCTGGGTAATACTATTGGTTGTAACTGAGTCAGGAACACAAACGTTATGTGTTTTGTTGTTGTTGTTTACTATATATACCAATCCCGTAATATCCCATTTAATGTCAAGCATTTTAATTAATGGAGGGAAAAAATATTATGCAAGTAAATAATAAAAACTATAATAATTTAATGCGCAAACATTAAAATGGTGTATGTCACATTTCCTATCAGTCAAGAAGAAGTAAATTAAGTCGTTACAAGCCTTTCCATATTTTACCATTAATGTTTAAGGTTTGAATAACTGTTACATATTCAATTAAGCAAGATCCTGCTGCTTCGGGTGATAACAACATATTTAATGGCTTTCAGAAAAATGTACAATTAGGCTGAAAAAGAAAATAATTTACCATAATGGAAATGAAAACGGTAACCAAAGTATCAGAAATATTGTTTTGGCCAACAGTTGACAGAATAAATCATTTCACTAAACACAGATTAAAAACTGGAATGATATATGGCACATTTTAATTGCTAATAATGGATTAGTGTGTCATCAGCTGCTTCACCAAGGCTGTGATGCTCTCAGATGGTTGAAGTTGTAAGTTTTTTTCCACCTCAAATGAATAAACACACTACAATAACACAACAGAATGAAAACACGCAAAACTAAAAATGAGATTACATTTAAACTGTTGATCCCACTATGATGTAGCAGATGTTTTAATTGTGCTGGAAATGGTTGTTTTAGGGAGAAGTTTCCTTTCTAGCTACTCTACAGGGAAGCTTTCAGCTATCTTTTCTGCAATCAGACACACTGGGATCAAACATGCTAGTCACACTACTCAGCAGTCAAAAGCTTTCAAAAAATGTGAGCAAACTCTCTAAGCATTCACAGCATTTACTCTTCACAACTTGTAAAAAAAAAAAAAAAAAAAGTGTTAATTAGAGAAATAAATATAAACATTAGCTAAATTAGTTGTCATAGCACAAAATTCAAAGAGGCTATCTTACCCCACTACTTTGGGGCCCCTATCTGGCTAAACTTACAGAATGTATAAATGACTTTTGATATGATTCTAATTAATATTTTTAAAGTGGCATAAACGTTAAATACTAAATCAACTATTCTATTTGAAATTGTGATTAAAACCATCATTGAGTGCTTGTAGTAACTTTCGATTGTGATCTATTGTTGATTTTGATTATAATTGTCAGACTCTTTGTATGTCATGAACATTCTTTATTGTTAAAAAATACCATGAGCTGCATACAAAACACATACAGAAATATATCGTTATAATCATATGTCTATTTGCTTTTATATGTCATGTGTAGAAAACTGTTTCACTCGATTTTTTTAAAATGGTCAAAAAGTTCTCTATGTTCAGACACCAACGACAACAACATCTCGATATCCATATTCTTTGTTGGTTGAAAGTCCTCTATTTCGGTGTTTTTACGCGTGTCAATAGTAGCCTTCTGAGCTTTTAGCACCATCCCGTCGACCTTTTGGGTAAGAGCAGTTGCTCTGGCCATGTGATGTAATGCTCAAATCTTATTGGACGGCCCGTGTTTTCGCTTTGCAAAACTGAAAAGGTTCGCTGGACTGGTTTGAAAAAAACATTCGCATTTTCGGTGCGCGAATGTTTGCAGTCTATGTGGAAGCATCTACAGAAATCTGTTGTTTTATTCCAGCTTGTCATCGCGTCCGATATTCTTTTCGCTTTTTCGCATTCAGTGTGCAAGACCTTAAAGCTATCTCCATGGTGAGTGCGTCAAAGTCAGCAGGAAACAAAAACAAAACATATATATATATATATATATATATATATATATATACACACACACATACAGTTGAGGTAAAAAGTTTACATCCGCCTTTCAGAATCATTAAAAATGTTAATTATTTTACCATAATAAGAGGGATCACACAAAATGTGTGTTATTGTTTATTTAGTACTGACCTGAATAAGATATTTCACATAAAAGATGTTTACATAGTCCACAAGGGAAAATAATAGCTGAATTTATAAAAATGACCCAGTTCAAAAGTTTACATCCCTTTGATCCCTTTGATACTGTGTTGTTACCTGAACGATCCAGAGCTCTGCTTTTTTGTTCAGTGATAGTTGTTCATGAGTCCCTTGTTTGTCTCGAACAGTTAACCTGCCTGCTGTTCTTCAGAAAAAAAATCCTTCAGGTCCCACAAATTCTGTGGTTTTTCAGCATTTTTGTGTATTTGAACCCTTTCCAACAATGAATGTATGATTTTGAGATCCATCTATTCACACTGTGGACAACTGAGGGACTCGTATGCAACTATTACAGAAGGTTCAAACGCTCACTGATGCTCCAGAAGGAAAAACCATGCATTAATTCAAACTTTTTGAATTTGAAGATCAGGGTAAATTTAACTTATTTTGTCATCTGGGAAACATGTAACTATCTTCTGTAGCCTCTGAAGGGCAGTACTAAATGAAAAAAAAATCTATAATTTTATAGTATTTTATCTGCTATAATGCAGATAAATTATTTCTCCTCTCGATACTCACATACAGGGCAGAATGGAAACAGAAAGTAAAGGCACTAATAAAATCTTCTCTGTTCTTGCTTGTGCTCCTTGGTTAACTTCTGGTGGACACAGAGACAAAAAACAAAGAGGTCTTAAAACATAATGTTAAACAATTTCATTCAAACTTCATTAAAATCATCCCAACAGACTTATTTTATTAGCTTAAAGGAATCAAACTTTTTTCACGAACCTAGTTTCACACTTTGAATTAGTAATTCATTTGTGATGTGGCATGTGTAGGTTCCTGTATCATTGCGTTGAAGGTTGTTAAGTTTGAGGGAAAAGTCTCCTTTCAGATACTTCTCTCGGATAATTTCAGTTCTGTTGTAATATCCTGAATCCTGTTCATCCAGAGAGACTTTCCCCTTGATAATGTCATACACTTTCAGGGTCCCATTGTGTTTCCAGTGAACTGTAATGTCTTCAGTTGTAAGCTGAGATTTTCCAGAAGAACATGGTAAAACAGCAGAACTTCCAACAGAACGCTCAGGCAAGACCTGCTGAGGCTCTGAAAACACAGAGAAGTTATAATAAATGAAACCATTTTTCATGCAAGAAACAGGAATTTAACTCATGAATGGCACATGTGACTTAAAGGGGTGCTATTTTGCTTTTTTCACTTTTTCAACTTTGGTTAGTGTGTAATATTGCTGTTTGCAAAGTTACAACACTCAAAGTCCACATTAATATAATATAAATAATATAATAATATTTCCTTTAACAGAAAAACACTTTTCAAGAACTACTCCAAAAAGCTTGTTCTTACTACAGAGCACTATTTTCAGATACTGTGAAGTCACATTGTCACTTATTTAAATAATTCCTGCCCACGGAATACACAAAAAAGTGGGCGAGGCCTGGTTAAACTTAACTAGAAACCTTGGACTGTGTTTAAAAAATAAAATAAAATAAAAAACATCCTGTAAAATCTGTGCTTACAAAGGTTCTGCACGATCCTCTTGTTCACAAACATTCTCAGGGTCTGAATCAGGCTTGAACTGGTATAGCAAAATTGACGCCATCGTTAATATTTACACCTAAGCAGATTAAACTTGCCGTTATTGTAAGGGGCATTTACGAAACATGCTCTAAGTGGTTCACTAATCACAACGCACTGGGCCAGCTAGCCAATCAGAGCACATTTTGTTTTTCACAAGGAGGGGCTTCAACGAAACAGGAACTAAACAGAGGTGTGTTTCCCAAAAGCATCGTTAGCTAGCTATGGTGGTAAGTTCTATTTAACTCTATTGGTAACGACAAAACTTGCGACCACAGTGGCTTTTGGGAAACACACCCCAGAGCGTTTGAGACAGACTGGGAAGAGGGCTGCAGCAAAAAGTTAAAGTATGTGAAAAATAATGCATTTTTGGGACAGTCAAGCATGACAACCTATTCTAGTACACCCCAAAAACCAAATCATAGCTTTGTAAAAGGGCATAATAGGACCCCTTTAAATAAAAATAAGACAAAAATAACACAAACTTTCGATAAGTAGCTCCACAGTCTGAATTGCTGATTCCTTTATGAAGTAGCACTGGTATTTTCCTGCATCAGTATACTGAAGCTTGTTGAGTTTGAGGGAGAGGTTTCCTTTCAAATACTGATCAGGGAAGCTTTCAGCTCTGTTCTTGTACGCTGTAGACTGTCCTTCCACAGAGTCTTTACCCTTAACAATGTCATATACTTTCAGTCTGTCGTGGTGTTTCCAGTTCACTGTAATGTCTTCAACTGTAAGCAGAGATTCTTTAGAAGAACACGGTAAAACAGCAGAACCTCCGATTACACCCTTAACAGTGACCTGCAGAGACACTGAAAACAGAGAGAAGTTATGATAATAAAGAAACATGTTTTGGTTTTTTTGTTGTTTTTTTAAGGGAATAAAAAGGTTTTAAACAAGATTATACATTGTATATATATATATATATATATATATATACACACATATCATTGATCCTCTAACAACCCTTAGTGCTCACCTTCATTTATCAGCATTAACAGATGAAGTAAAACAATACAGTCCCTGTAAACACAGAAAGAATTGATTTACATTCCTGCTGTTAAACCATTGGTAGCCGGTAAACTAGTAATTATTTTCTTTGCTAATCAACATTATGCCAGTGTTTGGACCTAGAAATGGTAACATCAGATGTCAAGTGGCTAGAAAACATTTAATTCAATTTAAAATCTAATGTTCTCAGATGTAATGTTTGAATTTGTAGCTCAACTATAAGGGGTTTCTTAAGATACGGGGTTTGTTGAAACTGGGTATAAATTGTCAGAACATATGGACGTAAAGTGTTTTGAAACCAAAGTTTGTATCTTATGCTGCCTTCACATGCTATTGGAAACGTGACAGATGTGCGTGGCCGACGGTTAAGTATAGAGGTTTCGATAAAGGTTTAGGTAAAAATATGTGTTTAATGTTTTATATTCTTAAACAACATGAACTTTTATAAACATCCGCTTGGCCATTAACTTTTAAATGCATCATTATGCAAAAAATCTGAGCAGAGTTCTCCACATAAAGATCCATGGCTGGAAAATCAATGAGCTACTTCTTTTCTCTCCAGTGTGGCAGGAAGTTAAATGAAATGAAATGTGGAGGATGTTAACTGTGAAAAGATGACAGGCCAGTTTACAGTGAGTGGTCCGTTAAAGATGCAATTGTAGGCTATGATGTGATATTATGTCCCAAAGTTTGCTTTCACTTCTACTACACAGTTAAAAGTGTGTAGTTTTTTTTTCTTGTACTTTTTATTTTTCTTCAAGAGTACATACTTTAAGGGCGTAGTAGCTATAAGTAGGCACACTGGGATGTAGCCAACCTATTCTTTATTATTATTTTTTTCCAACAATTATATTACCTTGTCTTGTCCCTAAATTAGTGCATATTTATAGGCTATATATTCAATCATTTGAAGCATATTGTATGTTTTATAAACAATAAAATAAGCATTTGACCGAAATTCCAGAATCGTCAGCTGACCATCTAACGCGGTGAATGTTTATATGATTGTCAAAGATGCCTACATTTTATTTTTTCCGACAACAAATCACTTCAATGCGACAAGCTTGTTATCACGACAATAGGAAATTTCCGACACTACAAAGGCAGCATTATCCACAATAATGTGGGCGAAGACGTAGGCTACAGTTACAGTATCAATATAGTTTGTATATAAAGTTGTATACAAAATAAAAACGAAGTACTTTTCCTCCCTATACTGTCGGTAACAAACATTTTTATAATTTATTGTTTATTTTTATCGGATGGCCTGCGGACTATAATACTTAAAGTAGGCCTATATATTTTTAGGCGATTAGCATTTATCCAAAGCTAGGAAAGTACCGTTTATTTTGATTTCTATAATGTGTGACGTGAAAATAATAAGATCACATACCTGGTGATCATGACTCAAGAGGTTAAATAATAAAATAAATATTATTATTGTTTAAAAGGTAGGGTGCTTTCAAAGCACTGATTTTTGAAGTTTCGGAAACTGGGCTGGGAAGTGGGAATAGACATAGATATGTGTAGATTCCCCATTCGACCACTCCAGGCCGCCATCTTGGAACGGTCAACTTGACGTCATTCACCATACTGTAGGTTCGCAGAGAGCCGTTGAGCCGTCCTGTGCAGGATTGTGGCATCTTTCGAATATTCAGTGATTACTATGGTGAATGACGTCAAGTTGACCATTACAATATAGCGGACGGCTTACGTATAGCGGCCCATAGAAACAGTCGCATCTATCACATCTCTATGGGAATAGCTTTCAAAAAGAATCGATTCTGAGGCGTTGGGAATTGAGAGTCGATTCCAAAGGTCCATCAAAGGGAATCGACTCCTCATTCAGAGCCTTTTTCAGTTCAACAAAGCTTATCTATGGGTGCCTCTCAAATGGAAGGCTGCACACATTTAAATTCACGAAAATAAACTAAAAGAAAACGAGTCGGTACTGAGCTCTTCTTGGATGCAGCCTTCCTAAGCACCCATTAATTCGCCTCAAGCTCGCTAATAGTGATTAGAAGTCTGATTCGTTTTGACGCAAAGGTTCTTTCGGATAGATAGTTTTAATGAACCAGTTAAAAAAAAAAAAAAAAAAAAAACATTGAGAGGAACTGGCTTATGTTGTCCACAATTTGGAGCGCTGCACGACAGGATAAATGATGTGATCGAAGGTCTTGATCTTATTTCCATCTTAAATAAAATGATATATGTTTAAAAAACATTTATATCAGCCAATGATAATTCTGAGCAGTGGCCCAGAGCGCATTTGATTGACAGATAACCACGAGCTATCAGTGTTGTCGTTAATGTTCTGGTTATTTTGTTTTAGTGTATGGTTTGTTAATTTTGTGCAAAGCAGTAAACTTCATCATTCAGCTGAACTGTGCTAACACTTCATGTTCCATTCATGCGATAAATGCATGTCCCTGCTGAGCTGTGGGCTATGACTAATTTCACGTGGAATGCAGACAAAATTACAATTTAAAATCAATCAGAGCTGTATCGTCATTTTTACAAATAAAGCTTCATATTATGAGAAGGCTACTTTCTACGACCTTTTTATCCTGCAGTCATGGCGAGATTAGGTTCAAACAAGAATCGAAAACAACAGTGAGGAATCGATTCTTGGAATCGAATCCCATCGATTTCTGTGGTTCGGAACGATCTCTGAATCAGTGGGATCTACGGTGGCCGAGAAAGCTGCAAACTTGCTGCACAACGCAAAACGCGACCACCTACAGAAAAGCGTTGCACAGACCACAACGGAAATGTTTCAAGTGGGACAACAACCCTTACGAAAATTAACCGTTTTATTATTGTAAAAGTGTTGCAACTATTTTTTTTTTTCTGGCGTATTGATTCCAAATTGTACAAATACCATGGTTAAACTATGGTTAGTGTAGCAAAACCATGGTTAATTTGTGGTTTCATTCCTATTCGGAGTTCCACTCTCAATAACTTTCTTACGATGTATATGCAAAACGGTTCATATGAGCAAATGATTGCTATTGCCAAGTATGGCTATGAGCTACAACTCTATTTTCTCTTGTAGTTGTTGTTTTATAAAAGTGTAAAAATGGTGACGTCGACGATCTTTAAGGGACCGTCTAGAAATGACATGTCTGACATCTACTCGCCCTGGCCTCAAACTTGAATATTTCTATTTTGTTTGATATAGAACCTTCCAAAATTAGTGGTTGAACATATGTGTCCTTGTCAAACATTACTAAGTAAATGAAAATATGAACAATTGTTTGTTCATATTTCACATATTCATACAGTCAAACCAAAAATTATTCAGACACCAGATATAATTTTTGATATTTTTTTACTAGTGGGTGCAGGACACTATAGTTCATTTATGTAAGCGAGGATAGCGAAATAAAGTAACTGTGACATATTATACCCAAAAATTCTTCATACAGTGGACTACCAGTAAAATTGATAAAAATTTAAGACCAAAAATTTCATGACACTTTGACCTGACCATGTTTTGTTACATACCTTTCTATCAAAGTTATCTGACATTATCCAGATGAATTTGTTCTGACACAGTTTAACTCCTGAGTTCTTGTCATATTTTATTACCATTTTCTAAACTAGCAAATAAACTGTAATAATGTGAGAAATGTTGAAGGTGTCTGAATAAATTTTGGTTTGACTGTATTTCACATTTATGCATGTCACGCTTTTCATAATAAATTCACTCTTAAAATTAAAGGTTCTTTATTGGCATCAATGGTTCTATGAAGAACCTCGAACATCTATGGAACCTTTCAAATGCAGAAAAGGTTCTTTAGATTTTTAAAATGTTTTTCAAAGTGGTTCTTTTAGGAACTGTTCACTGAAAGGTTCTTTGGGGAACCAAAAATGGTTCTTCTATGGCATCACTGCAAAAACACCCTTTTGGAATCTTTATCTCATATTAATACGAACTGATTTGTCATATATTGCAACTGTTGGAAAATGTTTTACACAATCCTGCTCCAAATTTCAGAATGACGACTTTTACCTACAAATTTCAGTAGCTTTTAAGATTGGCCTAATACCATTACTACATTTCTGTAATGTCTCTCTTTAATTTTACTGAATACAGTACAGCTACATGTTTAATCTCAGATGAACTTGACAAAGTTAAGTTTTATAAAGACTTGTCTATGTTTGTCCATGCATGTGGTACAGAGTGTGCATGGTTTTGAAATACATTTTAAAGTGTTTTGTTTGTGTGTATAATAAGCCAACATTTATGTTTAATATTTTTTGATGTATTTATCAAAAATAACACCACAGCCCTTATGTGCAACTTAAAGTATATGTAACATATTTTTTCAGTTGCACTGACTCCATCTTGAAGTGACTTTGTGGTTACCATGGTTTATAGTAATTTATTTATTTATTTTATTTTATTTTATTTTTTGTAGTAAAACCATGGTTAATTTTCGTAAGGGTTGACCTCACCGAATCAGAATGTCTACTGAATCAATGTGATTTACTCAATACACTATTACTTCATAAAACTGCTTTTTATTTGGGGCACCACCATTAAAGAAAAATATATTCTCTCTCTATCAGTACAGTCATATCTACTTTATAGATACCCTTACTTAACAGGGAAATAAGGGCTAAGTCAATTTCCATTTATGATTTTTATAAATATAATACTATATACAATGAATATGTTATTGCACACTGTTTTATAATGAACTACAATACACTAAGGTGTAAATAGTGTAAATAGCATCTAACTACTAACACTTAGTGCAAAGAAAAAACTGCTATTACTTATTACGTAAATGCTTATTTTTTTCTTATCAGAGTTTTGTCGCCCTCTGGAGGCCATTATTGATTTCTCACCGTAGCATCGCAACACTGTAGAGTCTGCTTAGTAGTAACAATGTAAACCTCAAAAAAATGACAGTTTTGAGACCAAAACCCTTAGTATTTCTCATTTAATTCAGTGTGTTGCTTGCTGTTTCTTTGTAACAGTTTGTAAAATTTACTAGCAATTTCTGAATGAAAATGGTTTCTATTGTTTTTTTTTTCTTCCAGTTTGCACAGTACCAAAGCATTAACATATATTTTTTTTAAACATAGATTTTAATGTGAGAGGACAATTACATATTTAGTTTAGGTTTAAATGGACAGTTTTTAATGTATGTTTTTAATTGTTTTCACATATTAGATTGTGATTGAACAATAATTGGCAGACTCCCTGTTAAAGATTATAAGGTGTGAACATCTGGTACAATACTATGCAAGTAAAAAAAGAAGGACAATTCACTTGCAATGAAGAAAAACAAGGTTTGTGCTGACCAGAATGAGTGGTGTCGAGAAAATACCACTAATATTCAACACACACACACTGTCACGGTCATGATCTGTTTTGGTTAGTTTGTCTTCGTCATCCTGCCTAGTTTGTTTCCATGGTTTTTGATTATTTATTTCCACACCTGTTTTCTGTTCCTCCCTGATCACGTTCATTATTTAAAGCCTGTGTTCTCCAATGCTCCTTTGTCTGCTATCGTTTTGGATTTGTGTTTGGTTGTGCCCTTTTGCGTATGTGGATTATTAAAAGAACTCTTTTGATTATACTCCCTCGTCGTGCGCTTTGTTTAGCACTCCAGCACGTAACAGACTAGCAGACCCACAAGTGATTAATTTAGCGGCGTTTTTCTTTCTGTTTATTTTGATTTTTTCGGTCCTCTCCCGGTGTAGTGCCGAATTCTGACCCCAGCCAGATTATTACCCCCCTAGTATTGGTAGGTTTAGGGTTAGGTGTGGGGGAGGGGTTAGGATTAGGGGTGGGGTTAGGATTAGGCAATCAGGTACTGATTTCAATGAGGGGAGTAATAATTTGGCAGGGAGTCGAAAATCGGCACAACACCAGAATGGAGTTCGTAGCTGTCCAACTCCTGTGCCTGGAGCAGATGGACCGTTCACTGGAGGACCATACCAGGGACTTTCTCGATCTGGCGTGCCTTACCCACTTCCCGGACCGCTCGCTCTGTACTTTCTACATCACCAGCCTGAGCGAGCGGTGTAAGGCATGCCTGCCAACTAACGGTCCCAAGGAGAACTTCGCCACTTGTGTGAGCCCAGCCAGCCCTCACCATCTCGCTGCACGGAGTGTTTGC
>JAFVLL020025201.1:0-29166 GCA_021397915.2 Tor tambroides | reverse complement strand
TAATACACTATTGCATTTCTATAATTCAAATCCATTAAAGGATTGTTAGGCTGCATTAATTAGGTCAACCGGAACCGGGAACACTTCCCAAAACACACAATGTACTTGTTAAATCGTTAGAGGAATGGCATCTACGCTAATAATAGTCTGTTTCTTTCTTATTCCGAGGTCACCGTAGCCACCCAGATCCAGACTGTATCCAGATCAGACGGTCACTGCAGCCACCTGGATCCAGTCTGTATCCAGATCAGATGGTCACTGCAGCCACCTGGATCCAGTCTGTATCCAGATCAGATGGTGGATCAGCACCTAGAGATGACCTCTACAGCCCTGAACATCAGCGGAGACCAGGACAACTAGATAAGCCCCAGAAATAGATCCCCGGTGAAGACCCTGTCTCCTAGACAGCCATCGGGACAAGACCACAGGAACCAGATGAGTCCTTTGCACAATCTGACTCAGCTGACTCAGCTCCTACATTTAAACTGCTGATTTTGTCTGGCCAGAGGAGAATGACACTATTTCGACACACTATTTCCCCGTCTAAATACTGTAAAGCTGATATCAAGCTGATGTAAAGCTGCTTTGACACAATTTGCATCGTTAAAAGCGCTATACAAATAATAGTGACTTGACTTGACCGCTTTTCTGCTGATCTACTGATGCGGAGACCCGGGTTCGTACCATAAAGTAAACTCATACGATTAGCCTATTCCATGTAAACACCACATTTACTGGCTTAGTGACGGTGAAAGTGAAACTTTAACGATGCATAGTGCTTAAAGCCACATTAAAATGAAATGTTTACAGCCACAAGAAGCTGTTACAAAGCATATAGACTGAGGATTTTCTAGAAGCAAGGATAAAATTACATTTTGTGTAACCACCCTAACAAAAGGATAGCTGAAATGTGGTACTTTATTCACAAAAATATTTAATCTTAACATATCCAAAAACTCGCTCACTCTGCTGTTATTTAATATCTATAATCTTAAATGCACTAGAATTTTATTGAATAGTACGTGGAGACACGTTTTTAATTAAAATATTCATATTAATCAAGGATTTATTGACTTTTAATGCACCTTATTTCAAAATGTACAAAAATACTTGCTTTCAAATGTCCCTGATTAATTCATTTATTCACTATACCATTAATGTCTCATTTCAGTTTTAGTTTGGCTCTAGTTTTGTATTTATTCCAGTTTATATGAAAAGGTGCATGTAGCGTGGATTAAAATTAATACAGAGTAAATCCTTTTCACTGAACACGTTAAAAATAAGTTTGAAAAGTTGTCGGGAGCGCGGTGGTGGTGACGCTGAAGGCGGCCGACCGTGGTGGTGTAGTTCGTTTATAGCCCAAGTTTAGCTTTTTAGTTCTGGCGCTTTTATTTAGGCTTCAAAATTCATAAAACTTATACGTACAGAATCAGCAGGGGCTCAAATAATTCTGTGTCTCCCCTAGATTTTATTTATCTGTATGTTTGTATATGTATTGCTTTGGCAACATTGTCATGTTACACAGTCATGCCAATAAAGCTTAATTGAATTAAATTGAGAGCATGAGAGAGAGAATTCCCCATCATTTATTGGAGGTTGAACAAATCGATCTCTAAATCAGTGCTTCTCAGCCAAATAGGGGGCCTCTGGAAGCATATTTAAAACCAAATAACATTAAAATAACCCAAAACTTCCTTTTTAAACATCTCAGAAAACCTGGATATATTATGTAGTTTAGTCTAGTTTTAAAAGTGTCATTTCTAACACTGTAAAACCTGCAAACTAAAATCCACAGGCACTTTTAATGAGCAGTAATTATGAAGTGTAAAAAAAACAAAAAAAAACAAAAAACAAAAAAACACCTTTATCCAGTAAATGATGAAAACATCATTGTTGTGGACAACGGCTTACCTTGGAGTCAAGAAGGTCCACTGCTCTAAACTTCCATAAAACTGGTCCAAAAAAGGTCATGTCCACTTTGACATGATGTCAGAGCAATATCAATTTATTTGTTGCATCTAAGAGTCACATTTTATACACGTATACATAAACATTTCATACATTTTAGGGAGAAAAGGCCCCTTCTTTCACTACAGAGGTGTGACATTTTGTTCAGCCTTGTATTGCACTCCAGGTAATGTAGTCATGGGGGGGGGGATGAAGCTCATGATGCAAGCAGCCTGGTAGCAGTAGAAAAGAACTGACATAGACCGCATTTCCAAAACATTATAAAGTCCAAAACAAGGCAAGACCTCGGCACAGTTCAGTCTGCACATTCTCCTGGGGTCAGACTGGGGGCAACAGAATACACACCTCTATTGATGCAATTCATCTAAAGAACGAGCATTAATGAATGTAGATCACACAAACAACTCATCTTTTACTTTAAATAAAAAAATTTCACTTTTCAAATGGATTAAACTAAAATCAGTTCATGCAAGTCTATGGAGTACATACTTGGTCTGATCTCTATTAAATAAGGAATAAGTCTGAAGGCTGTAAGTCCAAACAGTGCAGAGGTACACTGGAAAAAAAACATTATGCCCTTTTTAATCCTATGTGCAGTATAACAGTCTTAAAGCATATATTTAGCTTCTTACAATCTCACTGCATTTCAAAACATTCCTTTATCCAGAACGGCAAAGAAGTATTGCATTGCACTTGATTCCCTAGTGCAAGGCAAGGACTGCAGCCTAACTGGACTGCCCAGCTGTGTTTATAACAGCAGGAAGATCTCTTGTTCCATAACCTGATAGCTTGCAATATTATAAGTTTACTTTAAGTCTTGAAATAGGACAGAAGAGATCTTGACATCAAAAGCCACAGGAAGAGTTTAGCATGCATGCCACTGATCTCACTTTCTCTCTCTCTCACACACACACACACACACACACACAGTGAGGCAGTGCTACGGAGATGGGTAAATGTGTGTATATAAACATATATACAGTGCTTCTGTGTCAGGTCCCGTCCTACTTTGTGTCAAGAACAACAGGACAACTGTCTGGATAGTCAAAAGACAGGTAATGAGGGAGAAAGGGGTAAGACAGGTGAAGTGCGGTCCTCCCTCGGGGGTGTAGCGGTCTGTGTGTGGTCACTCGCAGCAGACCAGGCGGATGGGGTGGCCGGAGAGGGGAAGATTGGAGCATTCGGCTACAGCCCGTCTCGCTGCTTTCTCACTGGGGAAGGTCACCAGTGCCTCCCCACTACGCTGACCACTCCAGTTATACAGCATGAGCACAGAGTCCGCCTGGAGCTACACCAAAAGGAAAAAAAAAGCAAGCCTTTTTTAATAGCTGGAAACAGTAATCGTATAATCAGGGCCGGGTCGTGCAGGGCCTCTACCGGGAACGCGCCACCTTGTCCTCCCTCCCACATCACCGCCTATTACCCAACAACTCCCCCACCCAGACCTTCGAGGGGCCCGAGTGAATATGCTGTCCAGGGGGCCCAGAATCCGTAGCGGCGCCCCTGGCTATGATGTTATCCTTCTGGTGTCCGGAGATAAAATGAAGTTCTGGGGAATGTTTTGAAGCTGTTATGGTGTGTTTTGAAACTTCCTCATGGGAGCACCTGTGTGACGCGCCCCCCTCCCCATCTGCTGCGTGGCGTCCGGTTACGCTCCGAAAGGCGCGCGCTTTCCTCTCCTCTCTCTCTCTCACTTTCCTGTATGGGAGAGCTGTGAGAAAAAGAAGGATGAACATAAACAATTTTAACAGATTATACGAGCATATCACAATATGCGTACCCACAATATACTCTGTTGGTTGTATAAAATGTAATTAAATAACACTCCTAATAATGAATTGGAAATAAAACAATAAATAAATAAATAAAAAACCCTTTTTTTCTTTCAAGAGAAAAAAGTATTCCCCCTTGTGCAAGCATCTTCGAATGAAAGGTTAACAAAAAATTGTGTTTAGTTTAAGCTGGAAAAAGTTCTGTCTCTCTCTTTCTTTCCCTCCGCAAGCTCGAGCATGTGTGTGTGTGTTTGTTTGTGACGCAGACACCCCCGCTCCCGTCATTTCTGTCCGCTGTGAGTGAGAAAACTGATAAGCTTTAATGTTTAAATAATTCCCTATACGTCTGAAGCCCTTATATTTGAACTTATTTCACATCAAATAAAAGTTTCTTATTTTATTCATCATCTTCAAAATTGTATTCCGCCGCACATGGTGTGATGAAACGTGAAAAGGCTTTCTGTATGATTTTAAAAATAAAACTAGTAACATTTTCTTTTTTCTTTGTTTTTACAGCGGCAGCGTGGCTGTGTGGTTAATGCGACATGGAGCAAGGAGATGAGCACTTGTCTAATCCCAGCCAGGACGGCTTTATTTATTTATTATTTATCTAAAATTACAACTAAATCAGCCTTTATTCTTTGAATTTGATGTTGGTTGCGGGTTATTTCACAATGGTTTGTTTATTTCAGAGACCCCAAGCATTGTTGGAATGTTTACACAGACGAAGTCAGAACAAACCATTATGTTGTGTTTAAATAACAGCTTCTACATGTGTTTCAGTTGTAGCCGTGATGAAATAAATTAGACACGCCGTAATGGCCCGGTTATTTTCACAGACTTTCAGGTTCTGTTTATGTTTTCACATGTGCTAGTAATTTGGAAATTTATCTCTTTTTTTTTCAGTTACAGAAGCTACTATACTATTCATATCATTTTCATTTAAATATCCGTTTTATATTCTTTTAGTTAATTGTTCTAACCATTCTAGCATATCAGTCTTATACCTTTAAACACATGTCCAGACATGCCATGTTTGAAGGCCATAAACATTATTTTTCAATGTTTTATTTCCATAGACATATTTAAATTCAATTCACGTTTATTTGTATATTTGTATTTGTATCACAGAAAAGTAAAGTGTTTACATCATATTTACAAACTTTTATATTCACATTATATTAATGAATTTTATACTGTATCATCCCCCTAAACCTACCCATCACAGTAAACTTTCTGCATTTTATATGTTCATAGACATCATTTAATATAATGTAAAACGCTGCTATGATCGAGGGGACAATTATTTGGAGTATTACTACACATGGGGTTTGTGTCCCCTAAACCTGCCCATCACAGTAAACTTTCTGCATTTTATATGTTCATAGACATCATTTAATATAATGTAAAACGCTGCTATGATCGAGGGGACAATTATTTGGAGTATTACTACACATGGGGTTTGTGTCCCCTAAACCTGCCCATCACAGTAAACTTTCTACATCTACTTTCTACGTTTTTTGTTTTTAATATTTTCATGAACATCATTTAGTATAATTCAAAAAGCTGTTATGCCCAGGTCAAACATTCGAAGTATTACTATGCATTTGGTTTGTGGGGACACTCCATAGACTTAATGATTTATTTATTTATTTATTTATTTATTTTTTAACTGTACAAACTGTACGCCTACCATCACACAAAAAATTCTGCCTATATATCCATTTTTTATAAAATACTGATTGTAAGCTATCTTAATTATGAAAAAAAACTCAAAACTAAAAAAAAACATGTACATTCATGATGCTAACATATTATTGTAACTCAGTTTGTACTGAATACACTATAATCAGACTTTAACCATTAATATATTTTTAAGATACTGAAATACACAATTGTCAAAACTTCTTCAGTGCTCCAGCGATTATATGTAGCATACTGTATAAAAATAAACATTTCAAGCTAAAAAGAGACTCAAGTAACAAACTTGTTTTTTTTATTTTTTATTATTAAGTAACAACCATGTTTCAGCAAAGCAGACCATTTATCACACATTTTAGTTTCTTCACTAAGCACACATAAATGCTGATTTTCTTAAAAACACAAACATGTACGTTCATGATGTTGGCATATTACTGTAGCTCAGTTTTTGCTGAATATATAAAGGACTGACTAGCCATTAATACGCTTTTAAGATTCTTAAAAAAACACCAATGTCAGGATATGACAAAATTTACAGGTCCCCCAAACCCCTCAGAGGGTTAAAGAAAGGTGGGTAATAAATATATAATTATATATGACAGCTGTTACAAAAGCAATTCATTCATATCATACGCTTTAAAACGTATTTGAAGATTTATTTTATATTTATTAAGCTTATTGACATTATAAAACATCCTAGTAAAGTAAAACATTCATCATAAATTTTAAACACATATTCAGCATTTATTTGTTTATTGAACTTATAAAACACATCATTCTCTCTTCTTTAAAGATGTCAATAAAATGTGATTATATGCAACATACAATATAAAATAAACATTTACAATAGTCAGGCTAGGTGACAATAAAAATGTCTTACATTTTTCTGTGAACAATGATGTCCATTCTGTGAATTAAAGATTTCTAAAATAAAAATAAATAAAATAAAATAAAAATGTTTAAGATGAAATATAACAAAAACTCAGAGATCCTCCCAGGGTTTAACACCATTGTGAAATGAATGCTTCAGACCACTCAGAGACAAGGGAGGGTGAGGGTCGTGTTACAGACCAAATGATCTGAGATGTTAGTCCTCTAAGAGAGAGTTTCCCTACTTCAGCTGATGTCCGGTGATTCTTATTTCAACTAAAGAATAATTTATATTAGATTTATTTCACATCAATCACTTTAGTTTCTTAAAGTTTCTTATTTTAAACATAATCTTAAGAGTGTAAATAAGGTCTTTCAAACTTAAAAGCCTGTTTAAATAACATCTTTTATTTTTTACTTGCAAATTTAACCTAAATTATGATTTTTATTCAACAGTACCTGTTCAAAACCTAGTTTAACCTTTTAAAGGAGACTTGTACTTAGTTTATTTTATTTCAGAAATATATTACGTCTTAAAAGGCTAAATAAAAAAGTTTCCATATCTTAGATACTAGCCTGTGATCTAGTTCTACGCATGTATGTCAGATTTTTCTGAACCGACCTTTATCGGCGTGATAAATATCATATACTATCAAAATACTATTAGTTATCTACTCGGAAATCTATGCTGAAAGTTACCAAATGTCGATGTATCTGCTTGGATGCTGGTCTTTGAGGAGAGATTTTATGACCTCACCAACCTTTCCCCCATAAATGTTTAAAATGTTTAAGTCAACTGCAGACATGTGAAAAGTCTTTACAAAATCGTCCATGTCATCATGACACAAATTCTTCTCGGAGTTGTAAACTACGCTTAAATGATTCAGCAGATGTGAGAAGCATCTTCTGTGGATCAGTGGTCTCCTGAGAATATTTAATTACGCTTTAAAAACACAGAACAAGCTAAATGAATGTCCGACGGTATGAAAATACCTATGTTGTTAAAACCTATATACAATATGTATTAAACATATGCTTTGTTGTTAAGACTGCTTATTAATAGTGGTAATACTGCTGTTAAGTTTTAACGTTTCACAAGTCTCTTAAATCTATATTATTTTCATTTATTCATTTATTACTTTTCTTATTTTTACAAAGATTCAATGCCTAGTAAATGTAAGGCCAAACATGATATCACAAAAGAAATCATGTTGACAAAGGTTTTTAAAAATAGGGAATGTCAAATCCAAACAGATCCTCACACACACACACACACACACACACACACACACACACACACACACACACACACACACACACACACACACACACACACACACACTCGCATACAGAGGCACCATTCAGGAAGGTCAGCAGTTCAGGTTGGCAAATTGCAAGTTTTCAAACTTTTTTTTTTTTTTTTTTTCACCCTAAAATCAAGTATTGTGCATTTGTATAAGACTTACTGTTTTAAAGCATAAACTTCCTTTAAAGCTTGAATAAAAGGTTACCAAATGCAGTTTCATACCCGTTGTGTTCTAACAAAGTCGTTAATCGGTTCTCTTTGTTTTATACGATTTACTTTTATTACTTCTACGAAGGTTCACGATACTTTTATAAGTTGTATTTTTTAAAATCCAACTAAACCAGATAAAAGATTATTCTTTTTGACAAACCTACATTTAAAAGTATTTGATCTTAAAATTGTTTGCTCTTATTTTCTAAGTTCCAATGGATGAACCTTCTTAACCGAACAAAGAAAACATATTTTACATTCATTCATCGTATTTTATTCCATAATTTTGCACGAGTATCGTGGCTTCATGTTCTTTTTTAAGGCCTTGTCTAATACTTTAGATGCACAGAATGTGGATTTTTCACCATCCAACACGAATTTAAAGAGTTGTATCAGCCGAGCTTGTTTCACCTGTTTATTAATATTTCTTAGGTTATTATTATTATTGACTCACATATAGAATAATTATGGAAACCTTATCGTCCATGCTTTCCCCCTGTACAGACCCCAAAGATAATATCCAGTCAAGTTCTAGGGGGCACAGTTGTAAATTCAGGACGCCTCATAATGCATACAGAATACAGAAAACCTCCTCTCGATCTGCTGTGACTCTCATTTTACTTAGGGTTAGTGTTATGGATGACGCTGTTCACATTTTGTTTGCAGGACTGTATATGTCATTACAATGACTGTAGGTGAGGCCTTCTCACTCTCTAAGAGCAGGCAGCATTCAGCGTTTATAGAAACAAATGAAATTAAGAAAATTTCGACTTGAGGGCGTTTGACTAAGTCGGTATTACTTTTTAGGACAATTATTCATCTCCATATCCATAGGATGATAAGTCTTGCTGATTTAGACATAAAATATAGAGGAATTTTGTGAGAACAAAAACCCTATGTATCTCAAGAGACCAAACCACTAAGAAAATTGCCATATGAATACAGACAATTCCGCTCGTGGGCATTTGTGTACATTTTTGTAAACGTTGAATTATAAATGACTTTGTCTTTATGTCATTAGATTTAGACCTCTTGTTCAAGATAGCTGATGACCATATTCACATTTTATTCGTCATACCAACGGCTCGTTTCTTTCAAAGTTTCCGTTTGCTATTAAATATTAGGCCAATGCGTACTACCCTTCGGTCATAAGCATAAGCATCTGCCTCTTGCTAAAATTTTTCTGTTTTGTCCACTTTTGGCAGATTTGGTAGAGGGACTATGTCGACTTGTTGTAATGTGATCGCAATTAAGAACCATAACATTAAACTACATGCCCATGAAAAGGTCACAGACGTAGTCTTTTATACAGGAAATATGTTTGCACAACAGAAATATGTATCAGTATAACAAATACCTAATACTGAAATACTCTCTTCTAAATATATTTAATGTTTTTTAGTTTTAGTGTTGATTTTGACGGCTTACCCCAATAGCTGATACCACTCTATACTTTTTTCATTGTTTTTGTACAGTTTTTAGATGAAGACCATCCACAGAGTTTGGTCAATCATGCAGCGAGTGAAAACGAGAACAAATGCAGTATAAGATAACTAAAGGAAACTCAAGAGAGTGTTTAAACTGAGATCGCGGTGTACAGATTACTGGTCTGTCTACAAAGAGGCCACGCGAC
The DNA here is from genome assembly GCA_021397915.2 of Tor tambroides. Lineage (NCBI taxonomy): Eukaryota > Metazoa > Chordata > Actinopteri > Cypriniformes > Cyprinidae > Tor > Tor tambroides. Next base: position 19,706 of record JAFVLL020025201.1, on the reverse strand, counting down.
ACAAGGCCTCGATCTTACTATTTCACTGTTACATGTACATCTATTTCATTTAGAGCGCATAAAGTTGCACATTACAAGTTGAATATGGTGTGGAAACACATTTTTCTTTGTACGCGTCTCTAAACGTGACTTTAATAAATCACTGTTGTTTTAAGCGAAAGCGATGATTCAGACCGTTTTATTCGGTCGTTGTGTTTTAGGCGTCCGCCTTTCAGTTTTTACAACCGCAACTGTGCGTTGTCATGTCTGTCTGCTCTTCTTTAAGAAAACATGCGGCAGGCAGTTTTTAACATCTCTTAATTTTTTCACCATTGCAAATGTTTGTTTAGCTTAAATATTAGTCAGTTACAAAAGTGTCAGGCATGAAGTTTGTATGTATTTTTAAATAATTACAATAAAGTTACAGGTTTCTTGGACGAACGCTTGACAGCGTTACTCAATCAGTCCTCTGCATTATCTTTTAATAAAATATTCGATTGCATGTCACTAAGACAAATTCTGTAACAGCGTTCATAAATGTATATAAACGTACAAATCTTTATAGAGACAAAAAGAACAATACGGTCTAACATCACAAATGCTCGTTCTAACTCTTTCACACACCAGACTGGTCCCTGGTAAGTACGCCTAAAACGGCTAGATAGGCCTATCTTGACTTTAACGGCATTACTGAGGTAGGCCTTGTCACACCGTTGTGAGATATAAGTTTTTCATAGGGCTACGCTTTCAAACCAGAACAATTCCATGACTTTGCGCATTCTTTCCGTTTGAATTTCTTTACTGCAGTTTCACCGCTCTTGTTGTATTTCCCATCTAACGGTAATTGTCAAGCCTCACGCTTTGTTTCCTAGATGCGGGCTCTTTTGTTCATATAAGTCAATATTTCTGCTAATTTGCTTGATTTAATAAAACATGGCTTCAAACCGTCGTCTTCATTCGAGACATTTACGTTATATTATTAATATAGTTTAGATATCAGATACGTTTCTCGATCATTATTTCCGGCTGTTTTCTTTTTAGAAAATGGATTTAAAAAATTAAAAACTATCAGAGGTTTTCACAAACTACGGTTATTATAAATTATCTAATAATTTAAGAGAGAATATTGTGCGTTAAAGCGCACGCCGTTGAAGGCGTTACTTTCCTCGGTTGTTTGACCCACCTACATTCAGAATTTGGTATTTAAATAAGGTTTCTACATCGTTACAACGGCCTCCGCCGCTCCTGAAACAAGAGCGATGTCGGTAACGACGTCAAGAAGTTCTGTTGAAACGGACGAAGACGCCCTCCGTCTGACAAAGATTGTCCGTGAAGATTTTGTGAAACAAGATTTCACAGTGTCTGATGATCGTGTGGGTAGATTTGTGTTTGACAAGACATTGCAGACTGTGAAACTCTACGTTTTGGATTCTTACGAGGACTATATATCCGAATACGCCTACCTGCTTTTGACCGCCATAGACTGGACATACTTCTACAATCAAATTTGGAGAGAATTTAATTTTGGCGGTAAAATCAGGTACATTTTCCAGTGGGATGCTGTTACGCAGGGGATGAGGTATCGGGTGACAACGCGGACGGCCTACATGTGCATTACATCCTGTTGGAACAAAACGCATCATGACCAAAATTATCTCATGATGGTAAATAAACGTCGGGAGGAATCTGAAACAAACGTTTTGTCTCAAAGCAGCGACGAATCAGACTCTGATGAGACTGACTCTGACTCCGAGTATGATCGTGACTTTCCTATTCCTGAGGACAACCCTTTCGGATGCTGCAAAACGAATCTATATTTCGATCGGAGCGACGTGCCTCTGTTAAACACCCTTTTTTCAACGATAGACGAACTGTTTCAGTCAAGCGAAACCAAATGATAAGTCTGTGTACAACAAGTTCCCAGAGCCACGATACGTTACTCGAAACAATTTGCCAAAATTTAATAAATGACCTCGTTATAGTTAACCAAAATATCTTTCTGCGAGAACTATTTCTTTTGAACAAAACACGAACCCTCAGGTTCTTAGACAAGGCCTTAAAAAAGAACATGAAGCCACGATACTCGTGCAAAATTATGGAATAAAATATGATGAATGAATGTAAAATATGTTTTCTTTGTTCGGTTAAGAAGGTTCAATGAAAATAAAGATCAAATACTTTTAAATGTAGTTTGTCAAAAAGAATAATCTTTTATCTGGTTTAATTGTATTTTAAAAAATGCAACTTATAAAAGTATCGTGACCCTTCGTAGAAGTAAATCGTATAAAACAAAGAGAACCGATTGATGACTTTGTTAGAACACAACGGGTATGAAACTATATTCGGTAACCTTTTATTCAAGCTTTAAAGGAAGTTTATGCTTTAAAACAGTAAGTCTTATACAAATGCACAATACTTGATTTTAGGGTGAAAAAAAAAAAAAAAAAAAGTTTGAAAACTTGCAATTTGCCAACCTGAACTGCTGACCTTCCTGAATGGTGCCTCTGTATGCGAGTGTGTGTGTGTGTGTGTGTGTGTGTGTGTGTGTGTGTGTGTGTGTGTGTGTGTGTGTGTGTGTGGGTGTGTGGGTGTGAGGATCTGTTTAGAGTTGGCATTCCCCATTTTTAAAAACCTTTGTCAACATGATTTCTTTTGTAATATCATGTTTGGCCTTATATTTACTAGGCATTGAATCTTTGTAAAAAATAAGAAAAGTAATAAATAAATAAATGAAAATGATATAGATTTAAGAGACTTGTGAACCGTTAAAACTTGACAACAGTATTACCACTATTAATAAGCAGTCTTAACAACAAAAGCATATGTTTAATGCATATTGTATATAGGTTTTAACAACGTAGGTATTTTCATACCGTCGGACATTCATTTAGCTTGTTCTGTGCTTTTTAAGCTCAATTAAATATTCTCAGGAGACCACTGATCCACAGAAGATGCTTCTCACATCTGCTGAATCATTTAAGCGTAGTTTACAACTCCGAAGTTTGTGTTTCTTGGTGACATGGACGATTTTGTAAAGACTTTTCACATGTCTGCAGTTGACTTAAACAAACATTTTAAACATTTATGGGGGAAAAGGTTGGTGAGGTCATAAAATCTCTCTTCAAAGACCAGCATCCAAGCAGATACATCGACATTTGGTAACTTTCAGCATAGATTTCCGAGTAGATAACTAATAGTATTTTGATAGTATATGATATTTATCACGCCGATGAAGGTCGGTTCAGAAAAATCTGACATATAAACGTAGAACTAGATCACAGGCTCGCCCTAGTATCTAAGATATGGAAACTTTTTTATTTAGCCTTTTAAGACGTAATATATTTCTGAAATAAAATAAACTAAGTACAAGTCTCCTTTAAAAGGTTAAACTAGGTTTTGAACAGGTACTGTTGAATAAAAATCATAATTTAGGTTAAATTTGCAAGTAAAAAATAAAAGATGTTATTTAAAACTTTTAAGATTTCATTTAAACAGGCTTTTAAGTTTGAAAGACCTTATTTACACTCTTAAGATTGTTTAAAATAAGAAACTTTAAGAAACTAAAGTGATTGATGTGAAATAAATCTAATATAAATTATTCTTTAGTTGAAATAAGAATCACCGGACATCAGCTGAAGTAGGAAACTCTCTCTTAGAGGACTAACATCTCAGATCATTTGGTCTGTAACACGACCCTCACCCTCCCTGGTCCCTGAGGGGTCTGAAGCATTCATTTCACAATGGTGTTAAACCCTGGGAGGATCTCTGAGTTTTTGTTATATTTCATCTTAAACATTTTTATTTTATTTCATTTTTTATTTTTAGAAATCTTTAATTCACAGAATGGACATCATTGTTCACAGAAAAATGTAAGACATTTTATTGTCACCTAGCCTGACTATTGTAAAATGTTTATTTTTATATTGTATGTTACATATAATCACATTTTATTTATTGACATCTTTAAAAGAAGAGAATGATGTGTTTTATAAGTTCAATAAACTTAAATAAATGCTGAATATGTGTTTAAAATGTATGATGAATGATTTGCATTAGTAGGATGTTTTATAATGTTAATAAGCTTAATAAATATATAAAATAAATGCTAAATACGTTTAAAACGTATGATGAATGATTTGCTTTTGTAACACGCTGTCATATATAATTATATATTTATTACCACCTTCTTTAACCCTCTGAGGGGTTTTGGGGGACCCTGTAGAAATTTTGTCATGTCCCTGACATTGGTGTTTTTTTCAGAATCTTAAAAGCGTATTAATGGCTAAAGTCTGATCATACTGTATTCAGCAAAAACTGGGCTACAGTAATATGCCAACATCATGAACGTACATGTTTGTGTTTTTAAGAAAATCAGCATTTATGTGTGCTTAGTGAAGAAACTAAAATGTGTGATAAATGGTTTGCTTTGCTGAAACATGGTTGTTACTTAATAATAATAATAATAATAATAAACAAGTTTGTTACTTGAGTCTCTTTTTAGCTTGAAATGTTTATTTTTATACAGTATGCTACATATAATCGCTGGAGCACTGAAGAAGTTTTGACAATTGTGTATTTCAGTATCTTAAAAATATATTAATGGTTAAAGTCTGATTATAGTGTATTGAGTACAAACTGAGTTACAATAATATGTTAGCATCATGAATGTACATGTTTTTTTTTTTTTTTTTTTGAGTTTGAGTTTTCATAATTAAGATAGCTTACAATCAGTATTTTATCAAAAAATGGATATATAGGCAGAATTTTTTGTGTGATGGTAGGCGTACAGTTTATACAGTACATAAATAAATAAATAAATCATTAAGTCTATGGAGTGTCCCCACAAACCAAATGCATAGTAATACTTCGAATGTTTGACCTGTGCATAACAGCTTTTTGAATTATACTAAATGATGTTCATGAAAATATTAAAAAGTAGAAAGTTTACTGTGATGGGCAGGTTTAGGGGACACAAACCCCATGTGTAGTAATACTCCAAATAATTGTCCCCTCGATCATAGCAGCGTTTTACATTATATTAAATGATGTCTATGAACATATAAAATGCAGAAAGTTTACTGTGATGGGCAGGTTTAGGGGACACAAACCCCATGTGTAGTAATACTCCAAATAATTGTCCCCTCGATCACAGCAGCGTTTTATATTATATTAAATGATGTCTATGAACATATAAAATGCAGAAAGTTTACTGTGATGGGTAGGTTTAGGGGGGTGATACAGTATAAAATTCATTAATATAATGCGAATATAAAAGTTTGTAAATATGATGTAGACACTTTACTTTTCTGTGATACAAATACAAATATACAAATAAACGTGAATTGAATATGTCTATGGAAATAAAACATTGAAAGATAATGTTTATGGCCTTCAAACATGGCATGTCTGGACATGTCGTTTAAACGTATAAGACTGATATGCTAGAATGGTTAGAACAATTAACTAAAAGAATATAAAACGGATATTTAAATGAAAATGATATGAATAGTATAGTATCTTCTGTAACTGAAAAAAAAGAGATAAATTTCCAAATTACTAGCACATGTGAAAACGTAAACAGAACCTGAAAGTCTGTGAAAATAACCGGGCCATTACGGCGTGTCTAATTTATTTCATCACGGCTACAACTGAAACACATGTACAAACTGTTATTTAAACACAACATAATGGTTTGTTCTGACTTCGTCCGTGTAAACATTCCAACAATGCTTGGGGGTCTCTTAAAGGTTGTGAAATAAGCAAAACATTGTGAAATAAACCGCAACCAACATCAAATTCAAAGAATAAAGGTTGATGTGGTTGTAATTTTAGATAAATAATAAAAAATAAATAAAATAAAGCCGTCCTGGCTGGGATTAGACAAGTGCTCAAAATGAGCATCTGTACTGCTCCATGTCCGCATTAACCACACAGCCACGCTGCCGCTGACAAAAGTTACTACTTTTATTTTTAAAATCATACAGAAAGTCTTTTCACGTTTCGTCACACCATGTGCGACGGAATACAATTTTGAAGATGATGAATAAAATAAGAAACTTTTATTTGATGTGAAATAAGATAAAATATAAGGACTTCAGACGTATAGGGAATTATTTAAACTTGTCAGTTTTCTCACTCACAACAGGCCTAAATGACGGAGGGCCAACGCGCGCACAGACACACACACACACACACACAGACACTATCACTCTGGCAGAGAGAGAGAGCTTTTTCCAGTTTAAACTAAACAATTTTTTGTTAACCTCTCATTCGAAGATGCTTGCACAAGTGGGAATACTTTTTTCTCAAAGAAAAATGTAAGAGGATTTTATTTCTTTCTTTATTTCCAATTCATTAATATTATTTAAATTCTTTTTAACCAACATAATATATTGTGGGTACACATATTGTGATATGCTCTTCTGTTAAAATTGTTTTATGTTCATCCTTTTTCTCACAGCTCTCCCATACAGAGAGAGACAGAGAGAGAGGGGGAGAGAGAGAGAGCGCCTCGGAATGTAACCGGACGCCACGCGCGCAGCAGATGGGGAGGGGGGCGCGTCACACAGGTGCTCCCATGAGGAAGTTTCAAAACACACCATAACAGCTTCAAAACTTCATTTTATCTCCGGACACCAGAAGGATAACATCATAGCTCATCCACGGATGACGTAGGAGTTTCACGCTTGCCTGATTTCCGCATCTGAAACGCGTTATGAGATCAAAGGTCACATATGGATATTATTAATATTTGTTATGAGGTCAAAAGGTCAAAGCCATAAATCTTTTTGTCATAAGCTGCCGGCTATTTCTCTCTCATGGGTGTGTTTTAAGTGTAAAGTGCAATAAACCAATCAGAATCTCATCTCCCATTCCCTTTAAAAGCCAACTGAGCTTGCACCATGGCAAATTTGCTTTTTACATGGCAGAATTTGCAAGAGCAAAGACTGAGCGCTTCTCCAGAGAGTAAACGGATCTGCTCATGCATGAGGTTAAAGTACACAATAATAATCTTTTACATTGTAATCCTTTCATTTTTAATATTTGGCCTATTTGTGTGCTGCTGCGCGTCCCTGTGTGTAATAAGCGGAGTGTACGCACATTGTGCACCCGTCTATAGGTGCATATTACTAACACGCCCTTTAAAGAAATAAATAAAAAAAAAACAATACTGTTCCATTATTTTCAGACCCATGGGCGAACTGATGGGCGCAAGTGCATTTGCTATTTAAACAACGTGGTGCTAGATGTGAAAATGATAACTGTCTCAGGTTGAAACTAACAAACAACACATGCGTCACACATGGCATCGCATTGCGCCGGGTCTATCTCTTTGTGCAGTCCTTTGGTCCTTACAAAGTAGTAACAAGAAGTTTACACACACACACACACACACAGTTGTTTGCGTAAAACGATGATCAAGCAGAAGCCTCTGTAAGCTAACTACTTTGTCTCTCAATGGAACTTGCAAGGGGCAACCTCACTGTCAACAAATTATTTGGGCAAAAGCAAGCAACGTCATTAATATTCATGAGTACAATGGCCTGTCAGCCATTAGTTTTATCCAAGTGTGCCTCACACCTCCTGAAAAGTGAAGTCAAAACAATTTGATTGCCATCTGGTGGCTGGCGGGAGTATAGGTTATAAACCCCACCCTCTCCATGTAAGTGAACGGGACCTGAGCCAAACTAAAGAATCAATTCACAATAAATTTTTCCCAAAGATGGACATTTTAGGTAGTTCTTATCATGCTGATGTATGTGTTCATTGTTCGAAGAAGTTTGCTTTAGTTATTTATTTGATGCTGTAAAAATGGTTGTGAGCATGTGATTGGGCTCCACCTCAAGATCACTACCGCACAGGCTCCAAATGACGTAACTGGTGCAAAATGTTAGCAGCCATACCTGGGATGTTTTGCCTTCACTTTTCTATTGTGGAAAGAAGTGGAGATGCATTGTCTAGCTTTTTTTTTTTTTACAGTCTATGGTTTTATCAGACACTGTGCTGTTGACGCTATAAATATTACCCGAGGAAAGACATGAGCAAAAATAGAAGTCCATCCATCCATTCTCCACACCAGATGTCCTATCGCTTGTCCCACTGCTAGTCTATCAGCAAAACACCCTTAACAGATGGCTAGTCCATCACAGGGCTAACAAACATGGCCAACCAAATTTAAAACAAGAAATTGTCTTTGGAAGTTTAAGTTGTTGAACTGATAAAAATATTTTACATTTTAGCAACTTTTAGTTTTTAATCCTGAAACTTTCATTGTTTGTCTTCACATAAGACAAACTTTAAAGGCGATTTTCTCAATATTTAGATTTTTTTTGCACCCTCAGATTCCAGATATTCAAATTGTTTCTTGGCCAAATAGTCTCCTATATCTAACAAACCATACACCAATGGAAAGCTTATTCAGCTTTCAGATTATGTATAAATCTCAATTTCAAAAAAATTTACCCTTATGACTGGTAAACTGACCCTTATTTTATCTTATTAAAATTCCATTTACAACCACTTTGTTTAGTGAAGAGAGGCTGATGAGATTTAGATATTTGTGTCTTCAGCATATGCTGTGTCTTTGAGATGATTGAAGTGAATGTGGTTTGATTTCAGTCTCAAACTGAGCAGACAGAGCTTCAGATTAAACAGCAGTTTGAGAAGCTTCATCAGTTTCTCAGAGATGAAGAAGAAGCTACAATCACTGCACTGAGAGAGGAAGAGGAGCAGAAGAAGCAGATGATGAAGGAGAAGCTGGAGGAGATGAACAGACACATCTCAGCTCTTTCACATACAATCAAAGACACGGAGGAGATGATGAAAGCCAATGACATCTGCTTTCTAAAGGTCTGATTTCAGATCATGGATTGATTGATTGATTGAGCTGTTGATGATAAATTGTGTGTTTGTTCTGCAGAAGTTTCCAGTCTCAATGGAAAGGTGAGTGATCTGCTGGTGTCTCTGGTGTCTCTGCTTCTTAAGCCAAAGTCAATGCAGTTTTGATCCTGAATGTTCTTCCAGAGTCCAGATCTCACAGCCGGATCCACAGATGGATTCTGGAGCTTTGATTGAAGTGCCACGATATTTGGGAAACCTGCCCTTCAGAGTCTGGAAGAAGATGCAGGACATCGTCCAATACAGTGAGTCTGGAGAAGATCTGTGCTGTCACTACTCATTCATTTCTATGGTATCTGCAAAGAGTGATAGAAAGTCATACTCAGAAAACAATTCAATAGCATCAGGATATATTGTGATTGTTTTTTAAGCTATGTGTGATCCAAGTTGACCGTTATGCATTCTGGTAGAGCTGGCGAGGTTGGTATCTCCTTATATAGTGAGAAAATAGAGTGTTTGAGTGTGTGTGTGACTGATGGTGCAAAAAGTAAGTTAAAATGCAGAATATTGATTACTGTACTTGAAAATCATGTTTAAGTCATAATTGCAAGTTTTTTGTGAATTAAATCAGCTGTAAAAGTGCGAGCTGTTTAAAGCCATTGTGCCAGAATCCAAAGTGTCCAAAGTGCCAGAATGTGGACATGGTTTGTGTGTCACCATCTGTACGGGGTAGGCTACTTTAGGTAAAAACTAGCCTATAATTAATGTTAAAATAATGCTAATTAATGCCCATGCATCTTCCCTTCTGCCATAGCAGTTTCAAAATAAATAAAACAATAGATTTCTTCCTATATTTCAGTTATATTTCTTCCTATATATCAGTTACTCTTGACATAAGGCATACATTCTGAATCATATATTCAACAAGTGGTTGATATAATGCACCAATAAACACTGATAATAAAATGAGTGCATAACTAACTACACTGACAGAGATCAGAGAAAAATGTCTGATAATCTGTGTTGGGTTCACTCTTGATCATTATATGAATATCAGAATAAAATCAGCTGCTGATTGTGTCTCATCAGCTTCTGTGATTCTGGATCCAAACACGGCTCATGTATCTCTCATCCTGTCTGATGATCTGACCAGTGTGAAATGGAGTGACAAGAAACAACCACTTCCTGATAATCCAGAGAGATTTGACATCTATCGTATTGTTCTGGGTTCAGAGGGTTTTAACTCAGGAACACACTGCTGGGATGTGGAGGTCAAAGAGAGTCTATGCTGGCATCTTGGAGTAACTACAGCATCAAACCAGAGGAAGGGAGATGATATATTTGATACTGGTCTCTGGAGTGTGCAGCATGGACTGGCTGATTACTTTGGTTTTCCTGTTAAACAGAATCTTCAGAAGGTGAGGGTTAATCTGGACTTTGACAGAGGAACATTGTCATTCTCTGATCCTGTAACTAACACATCTACACACATTCACAACCACCTTCACTGCCACTGTCTTGCCATTCTTCTATAGTTTTTCCCCTCTGACGATCTTACCGTTGAATAGTGTGTGAGTGTTACACCTGGAGGTCTAGATCTTCCTGTTTTCATTATGTATCCAATATTGAATCCATATCACATGAGTAAGAGTGCTGTTGATCTGAATATTATTATGGCTGTGAATGGGCCACAGCTGATCATATGACTGATATCCAGCACTACAGCAACACTGACTGTGCAAACTATAATGTTCTCATTGCTTGGTTTCTCCATTGTTTTTACCCTGAACACATAGTACAGTAAACGTACTACTACTGTCTTGGGCTTTACCTTTTCACTAACTGTTTATGAACATACAGATGCTTTCTATATGCCTGTAAGAGCTGTACTTGATTGTGCTTATGGGTAAATTCAAAGGTTTATCATTTATTATATCCTACATTTTTTCAACCATGACAACCCTTGAAGTGATGTAGCATGCTGATGAATAAGACAATATTAATGTATTTGGTCTTGGTGGATATGTTATGCTGCTGCTTCTGTTATTGCTGCTGCAACAATTAAATGAGAAACATATATATAAATAATCTTTATTTATATAGTGCTTTATACAATAAAGATTATGTCAAAGCATTTGAGTGGGAATTTACCTTTTGCAGAAGAACGTTTGTTACTGTTGGATAGTCAGGTCATGGTTGTTCAATCTTGTAATATAGGAGCAGTTATTAGTAAAATGGCCTATGGCATACCTCTCTCTTGTGTGTTTCTTTCTACCAAGTTACCACAGGTTATTTAATGCAATATATAAATGGGGTGTGGCATCATGATTGGGTCTGCTGTAGTTTGGGATGGCCTTTGAAACCGCGGCTCCAGCTCATGATCATTACTGTATAGACTTGGGCTCCAAATGACGTCACAGCCACCATACCTGGGACTTTTTGGCTTCACTTTTCTAGCAGAAAGATGTGAAGATGTGTTGTCCATATTTTTTTTACAGTCTATGGTCCCAGGTCTCAAATGCCAAAGCTCTTTAATGCACACTAAATCTCTAATACAGCTTCGTAGTGTTATTTTAGACGTAGCATGGCTTATTGTTCATAACGTTCAGAAACTAAAGTGCCACAAAATAAAGAGATGTTGAGGAAAACTTTGCAGCGTCATCATTAATACAGGAAATACGTCATGTAAGTTGTCAAGTGCAAAGACCATAAGTGTGGGTATTGGGACATCAAACTTACTCAAATAACTACTGAAACTGACTTTGTGCAACAGGCCTCAGAAACCCAAATACAACACTTACCAGGAAGAGACTGACTTTCATTTCTCCTTTCTGTCATACCAACTGTCTTACACTGATCTTGTCATTGATCGTTGTGTGCTCTGCAGACCCTGTGTTCTTTGTAAGTCTGTAAATGCACATGAAGTATGCCATTTGGCATGTGGCCTTAGCCTACTATTTTTTTTCTGCATGTCACGTGTGCTGCTCCATAGAACACCACAGACACTTTAATATATTACGTGTTTTATTAGACAGGTGAACAACTCTTTGAATACCTTCATCTTCAGAAATCTAATCATTAGTATATAGCTGAACACTGTTGTATATGTTTAAATCTCATTTTCTTGATTTACTACAAGTACCATGTTTTTACCATGCCTCAGAGACAGCACTGCTTTGTCAAGTGGGTAACGCAGAATAATCAGATGCAGCTTTATCTGTAGTAATAGTAATACTGCATTTTCACCATCATACAATATTAAAATGATTTATGGTGATATATCGATATAACTTACTGCAGTGTGCAACGTGTTTCTTATAGAAGTCGCCAAGCGAACGCGCAAAGTAACGTTAATAACAGAACTTTCAACACACTCAAATGTATCTAGTATGGAGGAGCGGAAGCAGAAACTGCGGTATAATAAAAGCTACGCTGCTCTTGAGCCATGTCACAATCGTTTCTAATTAGCAGTCACTCCAGCGACCTGGTTCACATTCATTCGTTTTTTAAACTCTGCTCTTCTATGATTCTAACAGATGAGCCATTTCCAACAAAAAAAGCAGGGTATAAGGGTTCAGTGAAAGTGGTCTGGACTCTGTGAAGGAGAGTCATTGTGTCAGAGACGCTGTAGAAGGACAGAGTTCCTGCTCTGTGATCCAGATACACTCCTACTCTAGAGGAGCGGGCAGCAGGTATCGAGACTTTCTTTTTGTCATGTGTGAAATAGAAATTTTGTAGATAGAAGCCAAATCTCCAGGACTTTTTGTTGTTACCAAGTCTACAGTCATCAATGTTTCCTTTACGTCCAATTCCTTTGTAACAAACTGCTACAGCCCATTGATTCCCACGGCACTCCACCTCCCAGTAAGAGCGATCACACAAACCCTCTTGACACATGACATTCACATATCTATCAAATCGCTCTGGGTGATCAGGATATTGCTGGTTTTTATATGTAAATGATAGTTTCCTGTTGTCCTCAGACAGTTTGAGAGCATTGTTTGCAGTGTTTGGATCCAGGTGAAGTTCACAGAAATCTGAGGAGGAGAAACGGACAAAAAATAAAAATATTGAAGAAAGTACACTTTGGTTCCAAAATGGTCACAGTGTAATAGATCATATACTTACACTGCAAAAAATCATTTTGGGTCTTGGCAACACGGACTTTTGAGACTGAAGAGACAACACAAAACAAACATATGATTAATTTGTTGGTTTAAACCTACAGAGTATGAATGGCAATATAATATGTGACCCTGGACTACAAAACCAGTCTCAAGTGTCAATTTTTCGAAATTTCGATTTATAGATCATCTGAAAGCTGAATAAATAAGCTTTCAATTGATGTATGGTTTGTTAGGATAGGACAATATTTGGCTGAGGTACAACTATTTGAAAATCTGGAATCTGAGGGAGCAAAAAAATCAAAATATTGAGAAAATCACCTTTAAAGTTGTCCAAATGAAGTTCTTAGCAATGCATATTACTAATCAAAAATGAAGTTTTGATATATTTCCGGTAACAAATTTACAAAATATCTTCATGGAACATGATCTTTATTTAATATCCTAATGATTTTTGGCATAAAAGAAAAATTGATAATTTTGACCCATACAATGTATTTTTGGCTATTGCTACAAATATACCCCAGCGACTTAAGACTGGTTTTGTGGTCCAGGGTCACATATATCCACATATTCAAACCTTCTTGTGATATTTTAGCTGTTTGCTGTTGACAGACGTCCTCCAAAACCTCCTTAAATATTGAGATTGAAACATCTTTAAAATACAGACGAGTGTGTTGAGTGATGGGAACGTTTTCAAATGTGGGTAAAACACACACACACTGACAGCTCTGAAACGAGACAAACAGCACTGCTTGTTATGTAAAAGAGACTATTTAAAAATGTGAAACAGTGAGTTAGTATAGAATCATGGCAGTATACTGATGAAAAGACTTTAATTACCTTCAGAAAATTGACCTGATCATCAACAATCAGAAGTTTTTCAATCTCGGCTTGTCTTTTTCTGAGTTCTGCCAGCTCTTGATCCAGATGTTTGTGAAGTTCCTCTGCTCGATCTATCTCCGTCTTCTCCTGAGCTCTGATCTGCTCTTTAATCTCTGAGCGTTTCTTCTCAAGAGAGCAGATGAGCTCAGTGAAGACCTTTTCAACGTCCTCCATGGTCTCCAGTGCTGAACTCTGTCAGAGACACAAAGATCTGATCATGCAGATCAGCGTTGCAACTCAAAACAATATAGATAGAAAATAAGTTAGTGGCTGTCAAGCTCCAAAATGGACAGAAGTCTCAATAAGAACATTGTGAAATCTAGTGAGTATTCTTATAAACATTTTTATATCAATTTTTGGAGCTCAAAACCCATTTCATCATTATTGTCTAATATTACTGAATTTAAATATATCTACTTTTGCATTTCAAACAAACTTTACAACTAAAGAACAGATAAAGAAACATACTTTAAGAAGCTTCACAGCTTCACTGAGTTCCTGCTGACCTCCTTCTCGCTCCTGGATCAGTTTGTGGCACGTCTCCTTTATCTCCTTCAACTCTTCCTGAGGATGTTAACATAAAAAATAATAAAACAATAGACAAAAATAGACATAACACCTTCTCACTGTGGTAAAGGGGTGTAACAAGGGGAATTAAAATTACAAACTATAAACAATAGTGGCTCCTGGCTGTAAATTTTGGTATGGCAGATACTGGGTCTTAGTACTAGTTTATCATGAATATTTTGTAAGCTTTATATTCTAATCGCTGAACACACGCCAAAAACTTTTGGCAGTTGCTGCGTTATTCAGCATGAGGGTGGCGCTCTAATGTTGACTGACAGGCTTTGCATACTCACTCGTGATCACATGCATAAACTACTACCTTAGAAAAATAATTGCCTTAATGTAGTATTTATTGTCTCTGAGTGTAGAATATTGTGGAGGAAAAAATGCATGTCTATTCTCAAACATAAAACAAACACAACAGAACTATATAAAGGCTGGGGATGGCTCAGAGACCAGCTGACCCACTTAGTATCATAATACATGCCTGCCGAAGCCATGTGCTAAATTTTAATATTTCCTTTTAACTTTACGACTTAAAATAGTCTAAAAAATCTGAAAAATATTTGTTGCAGAATGCTGAACACATTTAGAATTTATTATTGATTCAGTTTAGGTCTGTGTTTTGAATATTTTGGTAGTGCTCTTCCCCCCTGTACAGATGAGCCGTGGGTGACTATAAATATATGCAATAAAATAATGCATTTTTTTCTTATTATTGTCAATATTACCCTTTTACTAGTCCATTCTGAATCCACAGACACCACACTGTGTCCTTTATGATTATCAGTACACAAACAACAAATGCATTGGTGGTCATCCTGACAGTAAATCTCCAGAAGTTTCCCATGACTGAGGCAGATGTTCTCCTGAATGTTTCTGGAGGCTTTGACTAGTTTGTGCTTCATAAACGCAGGAGATTGATAGTGAGGCTGCAGGTGAGTTTGACAGAAGGAGGCCAAGCACTGCAGACAGGACTTTACAGCTCTGTTCTTCTCTGTAGTGCAAACATCACAGTCCACAGCAGCCGTTTGTAGGGACGTCTTCTGCAGCGTCGCCATCATCTCAGCTATCAGAGTGTTCTTCTTCAGCAGAGGTCTCTGACTGAAGCTCTCTCTGCATTGGGGACAGCGGTACGGCGGCCCCTGCTCCTTCTGGCCCCAGCAGTCAGTAATGCAGCTCATACAGTAACTGTGTCCACAGGGAATCGTCACCGGCTCCTTCAGTTCATCCAAACAGACTGGACAGACGAACTGATCCACGAACTGACTTGCTGCTGATTCCGCCATTTCTTTGCAGTGAATTTTGACTTCTGTCTTGCAATAAGAGCTGTTTTGCCAAGAAAAGCAACAATATTTGTCAAATGCTATTTTTCACTTATGTGAAAGTATGCATACTATCTCTAACCAAAGTAACTAAAAATACTTTAAAAGAAGCATAATCACAATGTTAATCACAATTTTATGACTAAGGAAAACAATTGTTCTCTGTTTATCAATTGCAGGCTGCAAATATTGTTGCCTGCTATCAATAGAACGATTTGTACACACTTATAAACACTGCATGCGATTTCTGTTGAAAAGCAAAAACAGCATGAGGAAGTCATTATTTTAGGATGTTATGAAGTCCTTACCTCGACAGAAATACAACTCAAATGTTATTTGCTTTACAGCTTTGCCCCAACAGTGTAGCGGATCTATTACAGCAGCTGAAACACGTGTGTTGAGTAAGTTTCTTTGGTTTCGTTTACAATAGCCTACTTCCTGGTTTTATGGATGAGAAAATGGTTGGAGAGACGTGGTCAACACGGACTGCCGTGCGTAAACAAAATGGGCGTGTCTCAAAGATGAGAGTGATGATGAAACACAGAGAGAAAGAGAAACAATTTTATATTTTTTTATTTATTTCATATAATCGATTAGAGAGCATTATTGAACTGCTATTATTAAACTTAAAACGTTTGAAATATATTATGTGTAGGCTTAAAAACACGTTTGAAAATCATGACCACAATTGATCACAGCTGACATTTCTGCAGAATATGAAAAATACATTTGATATGTTTTTAATGTAAAACGCTGAATTAAATGTTCTTTGTGAATCTATGTATTTTGACAATTTAGTGAAATCACTGAATAATAACACAATATAAATGACAAAATCTCAGTCAATGCAATACACGTGAATTATGCATACAGTACAGTTCTATAAACTATACACAAGCCTATATTTTCACAATAATAACAGACTATTAACTGATGTTAAAATGACTGAACTTAATTGGCCTCCGTGTTGTGATAAATAATAAAGATGTCTGAAATGTAGCATAAACAAATGATTATATATAGCAATTATAATAATTTTAAAAATTAATTTATAAAAACAAAAATTATGAGACTGAGCTGCACCAATTCAAATGAGGGTTTCTTACCTCAATGGTTTAAAAATCACATTTCACTTTGAAATGAAAAGAACCATAATTCCAGTCTAAATCAATTATCAATTATTTGTCAACACACACATGCACATATATATATATATATATATATATATATATATATATATATATATATTCATACAAATCTAAAACATCCATAAATATTTAAATCACTGTTATCTAAAAAAAATTACTTCAAAAACGATCTAAAAAATTTTTGATTTTGTATTATTAAATCATGATTAATGAGAGTATAACCATTAAAAAGATCTTTTGAGAAGAGATTTAATGTAGAAAAAGTGGTGGGAATTTACCCTATACTGCACTCTACTGACCTTTTACATTTTTGAATAGTTCTGTTAATTTATGGTATAAATTCAGTTTTTTTATCCACCTTATTTTTCAAGAGAGAGTGGGTGCTGCCATTTGTAACTTGAATGTGTTTGGCTTCGGGCGTTCCAGTTACTTTACTTGTACAAAATCAGCCTGTTGTACTGCTTTATATTGCAAACATTTTTAATTGTTATCATAGTATTTTAATTGCACTAGGAAGTCTCTTCAAGAAAAAGTCTCACACGTTCATAAAGACAGCTTTCATCTGCATTGCAAAATCAGGTGGATGCTTGGTCTTTTTTCAGCTCTATGATCCTAGCAGATGAACCAGGTCCAACTTTAAACACAGGGTATAAGGGTTCAGTGAAAGTGGTCTGGACTCTGTGAAGGAGAGTCATTGTGTCAGAGACGCTGTAGAAGGACAGAGTTCCTGCTCTGTGATCCAGATACACTCCTACTCTAGAGGCAACAGGGATTGGGATTTTTTCTTGAGCATGAATGAAACTGAATTTCTGCAGAAAATAACCCAGTCTCCATGACATATTGTTGAAGCCAAGTGCGCAGTCTTTAGTGTTTCCTTTGCGTCTAATTCCTATGTAACAAACTCCTACAGCCCATTCGTCCCCACTGCACTCCACCTCCCAGTAAAAGCGACCGTACAAACCATCTCTAGACAAGATGTAGTGACGCTCATTAAACCGCTCTGGTTGATCGGGATATTTCTGAGCTTTATCTGAGGATGATATTTTCCTGTTGTCTTCTGACAGTTTGAGGTTATTGTGTGCAGTGTTTAGATCCAAGTGAAGCTCACAGAAATCTGAGGAGGAGAAATGGACAAAAAACAAATGTTGAACAAAGTACACTTTGGTTCCAAAATGGTCACACTGTAACACATTGTACACACTGCTACTTATCAGTTAATAAGTGTTTCCCCTCAGTCACACTTACATTGCAAAAAATCATTTTGAGTCGTTGGTTCTGGAGGGTTTGTAACATAGACATTTGACACTGAAGAGACAAAACAAAACAAGCATATGGTTAATTTGTTGGTTTAACCCTACAGAGTATAAATGGCAATGTAACATATCAAAATATTCAGACCTTCTCTGAATATTCTGGCTGTTTGTTGTTGACAGACATCCTCCAAAACCTCCTTAAACATTGAGATTGCAATGTCTTTAAAAAACAGGTGAGTGTGTTGAATGAAGCTGCCTTCAAATGTGGGTAAAACACACACAGACTGGCAGCTCTGAAATGAGAAAAATACAGTACTGCTTGTTATGTAAAATACACTAAAACATGTGAAACAGTGAGTATAGAAACATAGATTACAGTGATGAAATGACTAGGTCTGTGACATTGGTGCAGTGTTTAGGGATATACAGTTGCAATTAAAATTATTCAACCCCATTGCAAATCAGGTTTACTGGCAAAATTTACAGACTTTCAGCTGTTTGCAATGAGCAAATCAAACAAAAGTCAAATTGAAATCACTCAACACAGCAAATTTTTCAAGTAGTTCCCCAAATTCAACTGAAAATGCAACTTTTAATGACTTCTGCATTCTCTAAATTATTCAACCCCTTCATGGAAGCATGTTTAGTACTTAGTGGAGCACCCTTTTGCTGTTATGACCTGCAGTAAATCAGATGCAGACACCAGCTTCTGGCAGCATTCCTGAGGAATCTTAGCCCGTTCCTCACAAGCAATGGCCTCCAGTTCAGTAATAATATTCTTGAGTTTATTTGTTATTCCACCAGAGCTTTTCTATCGGGTTCAAGTCAGGTGAATCTAATGGCCACTAGAATCTTCCGAAACTTATTCTTCTACCAAGCCTTGTTGGAATTTAAAGCATGCTTGGGATCATTGTTGTATTGGAGGATCCAGTGACACCAAAGTTTCATCTTCCTCGCAGATGGCATGATGTTCTCTCCTAGCATTTCCTAATACTTAAATAAATCCATCTTGCCTTCCACACACTGCAGGTTTCTGTTACCTGAGGATGCAAAGCAACCCAAGAGCATCATGCTTAACTGTAGACAGAGTGTTCTTTTTTTAGCGTACACTTCATTCTTCTTCTTCCAGACATATCTCTGATCCATAGAGCCAAAAAGTTCCAGTTTTGTCTCATGGCCCCACAGAACAGAATCGCAAAACTTCTTTGAGCAAATTGGAGCTGGCTTTTCTTGTGCTTTTGGGTCAGTAGTGGTGTTCGTCTTTGAGTTCTGCGATGGAAACCATGGACATGAGCATGGACATCTCTTTTCTAATATCTTCATGTCTTCTCCTGATGTTCAAGCAAGTGGCAGTTGTAAAAGGTCTGAAAAGCAAATTTTATCTTCCGCTGGTTCAAAGCATTTGATTTTGTGCTACCAGAGAAAGCTAAACTAAATACTGGTGTATGTGGAATATGTGCTATACAAATAAATTTGACATGCTTTATTAAAAAGCATAAACTGTGTTAAATAGAATTTGATGTGAAAGTAAAAAGGTATCTGTCCTACAGTGTTTTTTTTTTTTTTTTTTTTTTTTTTTGGGCCGGG